>JBBYHO010181708.1:14260-37088 GCA_038382025.1 Adansonia gregorii | reverse complement strand
ATGTTTTAAACAGATAATTGGATCAAAAATACATCTAATTTGATGTCATCTTAATGAAAATGACCCCATATTAGGCCATTTGTATCGATTCTATACATTCATCTTCCATGTATCGAGACTTGTTTCCATTGTATTGATACACCCAGATTTGTTCTTTGTATCGATACCTGCCTTTCTGTATCGATGCTACTCAGTGTGTATCAATACAACAACAATTTGATTTAAGTCTTGAAACCTAGTTCTTTGTATCGATACAAAACCCAAAAATATTCTTTGTATCGATACTAACTATTCATTTAAAACCCCTTCGTGTGATTTTCTCTTATTCAAAAACACTGTTCATAATACCGTCCTCTCTCACTCAGTCCTCTAATTTTTAAAACTCATCATCTTATTTTTTTTTTCAAAATCGATTGGTCTATTAACCAAATTCTCTTATCCAACTTACCTAAAACCATTTCAAAATCACTTATTTCCATCCAAAATATCAAGATTTTGATATTTCCCATCATGTTAACCCTCACTGATTCCCTCTCTAAATTTATCCCTTTTGTCCAAATTTTTTCAAAAAAATCACCTCCTTTTTATTCCTAAACTATTCCCTACCATCGTCTGTGCGATTCATTATAGATATACTCCTTACATCACACCAATTGCAAACTAATTTTACCACCCATCACCTATTCTACAAAACTCCTCAAATAGTCTTTTGCCTACTCAACCTGTTCCTTTACCACCTGTTTGATAAAAGTCCTCAAACACACCATCGTCAAGGTCCTATCACCCATGCCTCCACTTCTTCCACTCGTCATCCATCTTCGGCCCAAAATCAGTCTTTCTTTGACTTTTGCTTTAATGATACATGGGCTCGAGAGCCTTTCACCACCATTTATGCCCGTATGCCCATCCAACAATGCCATGTCATCGACTTTCCTTTTTTGTAGTCCATTGACTATCCCTACCTTTAGACCTTTGAAACTTTCAGATGGACCAAAATCTTTTCCTTAAGTGTTTTGGTACATTAAAAACTTATCCATGACTTCTTTAGCAATGCCTCTCTCTTTATTGATGATCATTATAATGTCATTGCTATCCGGTCCTATCTTTTAGGACATGATCTCCTAGTCAACATGACTTTTCTCACTTTTGCCTTTAGTTTTTCAAATGAAGACGTTATCCATGATGGCTCGGCTCTCGCTGTATTGTGCACCCCCTAAATAAAGTCATGCTCCTTCCTTCAGTCGGTCACTTACTCCATCTTATCATTTCACATATGCTTTATCCATACAGAACCAAACATACTTTGATTAGCGATATGGATTATTGGTGGCTGCATATGATTCAATCTGACACTCATCCAAATTTAGCCTATTTCATATTTGCAGACCTTATCCTATACGTATATGGTTGCCATCGTCTTCTCCATTGCATTACTACTTCGACACTCAAGGTCTTGATCTTTCATGCGACCTTAGTATTATGGTAACCATATATCGCTATATTGGTCATAAATCTATGGGACTTACCGGATATGAAATTCAAGGTGGTGACTTTGTTCTAGAAGGTCATCGATAGCCACCACTTGAGTAACCAGATGCTCTTGCTCCCAATGATCATGATGAATTGGATCATGATAGGCTTTCACCACTTTTGGCTCCTTGGCCATGGATATTACCATGATGTTTATATCTATTATGGGCTATTTTGATGCATGAGAGGGACGATTCGACACCATCGATGCTCATCTTTCTACTCTTGAGCAAAGTCACTGAGCCTTAACAGAGTAATTCCATGCTTTCTCTACTACCTTTCCTCATAAGTCTCCACCTACTCTTTCACCCGCTGAGGATCCTTTGACCAATGACGTCTAGTCAACTTAGACACAGTTCTTAAAATTGTCGAACTTTATGTTTTTAGGATATCATTTTAAGATCATTAGGATTTCTCTTTACTTATTGGCCTTTATGATTTTAGGTTTCTATGTTACTCTATGTTTTGCATTGTCTTGAACATTTTTTGCTTGCTTTATTAATCCTAGTTATGCTTGCTTATGCCTATTTATCCTCGAATTCTGTTTTGATATAACAAAAAAAAGGGGAGAAAGACCTTAAATTTGCAATATATTGCTTTTCATGAATTGATTATGCATATGTTGGAACCCAAATTACATATTAAACATAAACTTGATTTCTTAAGCTTAATTTCTAATCTTGGGTAATTTGTTGAGGAGGAGTTATTTTTTCATTAAACTCAAACACAAGTAAATTTATCTTAAGTTTTGTTATATCAAAAAAGAGAGATTGTTAACCTTGATTTTGATTTTGATATAACCAATAACTTAAGTTAAATTAATACTCAACTTAGTATTTGTGTTTAAATTAAAAAGCATCTTTAAAAATACTAAGTTTGTAATTTGTCAAAAATTACATATTTATACTTAGAAAATTCTTGAGATGTGTTCAAGTCAACAACAATCATTTCACAAATAGTTTTGAAGGTTAGTATTGATACAAGGAATAAGTGTATCGATACTATGCATAAAAACCCTCCAATGTATCGATACACGTATGCATGTATTGATACAGGCTACTTAGTATCGATATTAACCCCATGAGTATCAATACAAGGCTTGGCAATAGCCAAGGTTTGTACGAAACCCTCAAATGTATCAATATAGGCTACTTAATATCGATACTCACTCTATGAGTATCGATACAAGGTTTGGTTAAAACCCTCATATGTATGATACAAAGGTATCTATATCGATATTGCTTGCTTAGTATCGATACTCAGACCCCAGTATCGATACAATAAGTTGTAACGGTCACCTTTTGAATTGTGTATCAATACTATTGGTATTGTGTCGATACTATAGCGTGAGATTGAACAAAAATACGCATTTATAAAGGCAACAATGGCTTGCCAACCACTACATTAAATGCCTAACGTCTATACATCAATTTACAGCTATAAATGGAGGTTCCAAATAATTGAAGAGCCAGAGATGCAGATTTCATTGAATCAAAAAACAATAAAAGCTAAAAATAATCAAATTCATTATTTTCCACTTGTATCAATTCATACTCTTCAAGTCTATTTGTATCTCAGTCATCTTGTACTTAAATTCCAACAAACACCTTCCTGCTAGAGGTTCAATTTGTTTGCAAAACACTTCTTTTCATTTCACAAAAGGGGTTATATGAAAGTAAGTGAAAAAAGTTGAAAGTTTGGGGTACAATTCTTAAAGAAATTAAAAGGTTCTATCTAAGCCTTAAAAGTTAATTGTGCAAGGTTATACCTTAGCCTTAAAGGTAACAATTTCCTAAGTGAACTATGGAAATCACCTTAGTAAGAAAGTACCGAGAAGAGAGGACAAATATGCCGAGTTAAAGGACCGAACCTCTATACATCCATTGTTGGTTTTCTCTTCCTTATCTTATCTTTAATTTTCAATTTACTTTAAATTTACAAATTTTTAATAGAACCAATTCACCCCTCCTCTTGGTTTAATCTCTCTTTTAAAACTAGCACCCTTCATATCATCACGCTTAATCCAAATCCCAATCAAGGGACAGCTCAAAGGCTCAACCAACTACCATTTAGTTTTAAGTCGAGTGCACAATGCCCTTCGAATTGTCTGAAGTTTTAAGGACCGGGCACATGGCCACAGGTGTTTTAGTCTAGCAAGAAAAGCTTTTCTTTCCACCATTTCCTATAGAATCAAAGTTTGTCTGTCAGCTGAGACAAATTACGATTCCCGTAATAATGTCCATTCAATTTGTGATTAGGCACTACAATCATGTTCTGCTTATTGGGATGCACAATATTGATGCTTTAGTTTGGCAAAAAAAGCTTTCCTTTCACTATTTTCCTTAAAATCAAAGTTCATCTGTCAACTGAGACCAATGACAATTCTCGTAATAATCTCTATTTTTTTGTGATTGGGTACTATAATCATGCTCTCGTCATCGGGTGACATGATATTGGCACTTTGATTTTGCAAGAAAAGCTTGTGTCCACCATTTTCCTTATAATCAAAGTTTATCTGTTAAATGAGACAAACTTGGATTCTTATAATAATCATTATTTTTTTGCGATTGGGCACCATAATCATGTTCCCACCATAATCGTGTTCTCTTTATTGAAATATATGATATTGATTCTTTGGTTTCAGTATAAAAAGCTTTTCTTTCTACATTTTTCATAGAATCAAAGTTCGTCCATCAAATAAGACAAACTTGGATTCCTATAATAATCTCTATTTTTTTGTGATTCGACACTACAATTATGTTCTCCTCATTAGGATACATGATATTGGCAGTTTGGATTTGCAAGAAAACCCTATTCTTTTCGTGATTGGGTACTACAATCATGCTCTCATAATTGGGTGACATGATATTGGCACTTTGATTTTGCAAGAAAAGCTTATGCCCACCATTTTCCTTAAAATCAAAGTTCATCTGTTAAATGAGACAAACTTGGATTCTTATAATAATCTTCATTTTTTTGTGATTGGGTACCACAATCATGTTCTCCTCATCGAAATACATAATATTGATTCTTTGGGTTCAATAAGAAAAGCTTTTCTTTCTACATTTTTCATAAAATCAAAGTTCGTCCATCAAATGAGACAAACTTGGATTCCTGTAATAATTTCCATTTTTTTGTGATTTGAAACTACAATTATGTTCTCCTCATTATGATATTGGTGCTTTGGCTTTGCAAAAAAACCTTTTCCCTCTACCATTTTCCTTATAAATGAAGTTCATCCATTAAATGAGACAAACTTAGATTTTCATAATAATCTTCATTCTTGTTGTGACTGCATACATAATAATGTTCTCCCTATTGGGATACTTGATACTGATGCCTTGGTTTGGGAAGAATAGCTTTCCCCTCCATATTTTCCATAAAATTAATGTCGTCTGTCCAACAAGATAAACTCGAATTCTAGTAATAATCTTAATCTTTTTGTGATTCGACACAGCAATCATCTTTTCCTCATTAGGATACATGATGTTGATGCTTCATTTTGGCAATGAAAGTTTTTCTCTCCTCTATTTTCCTTGTAATCAAAGTTCATCCATCAGATAAGACAAACATTAATTCTCGTAATAATCTTCAATCTTTTTGTGATGGGGCACTACAATCATATTCTCCTCATTGGGATACATGATATTGGTGCTTTGTTTTGGCAAGAAAAGCTTTTCTTTTCACCATTTTCCCTTTAACCAAAGTTCATCTATTAACTTAGACAAACAATGATTGTCATAATAATCTCTAGTCTTTTTATGATTGGGATCTATAATAATGTTCTCCACGTTGGGATACACGATACTGGTGATTTGATTTTACAGGAAAAGCTTTTCTCTCCATCATTTTGCCTTTAATCGAAGTTCATCGGTCAAATGAGATAAACTTGGATTCTCATAATAATCTTCATTCTTTTTGTAATTGGCCATCATAATCATGTTTTTATCATTGGGATACATGATACTTATGCTTTGATTTGGCAAGAAAAGCATTTATTTCCACATTTTTCGTGGAATCAAAATTCATCCATCAAATGAGACAAACTTGGATTCATGTAATAATCTCTAATTTTTTTTTTGTGATTCAATGCTACAATCATGTTCTCTTCCTTGTGATATACGATATTGGCACTCCAGTTTGGCAAGAATAGCTTTCTTTCTACCATTTTTTGTTTAATCCAAGCTTGTCCATTAAATGAAACAAATATAGATTCTCAGAATAATAATCTTTACTCTTTTTTTTGATTGAGCATTACAATCATGTTCTCCCCATTGAGATACATGATATTGATGCTTTTGTTTGGTATGAAAAGCTTTTCTTTCCACCATTTTTCTTAAAATCAAAGTTCATCTGTCAAATGATACAAAATTAGATTCTCATAATAATCTCCATTTTTTTGTGAATAGGCACTACAATCACGTTTTCCTTATTAGGTACATGATATTGGTGCCTTGGCTTGGCAAGAAAAGATTTTCTCTCCACCATTTTCCTTATAATCAAAGCTCATCTGTCAAATAAGATAAACCTGGATTCTCATAATAATCTTCATTCTTTTTGTGGGCATTACAATCATGTTCTCTTCATTGGGATACATGATATTAATGCTTTGGTTTGGTAAAGAAAACTTTTCTTTCCACCGTTTCCCTTTGAATCAAAGTTTATTTGTCAAATGAATCAAAGTTGGATTCTCATAATAATCTCCATTTTTTTGTGATTTGGTACTAGAATCATGTTCTCCTCATTGGGATACATGATAATGGAGCTTTGGTTTGGCAAGAAAAGCTTTTATGTCCACTATTTTCTTTAAAATGAAGTTCATCCGTTGATTGAGACAAACTATAATTCTCTTGAAAATCTTCTTTCTTTTTGTTATTGGGCACTACAACCATGTTCTTCTCATTGGGATACATGATATTGCTGTTTTGGTTTGGCAAGAAAAGTTTTTTTTCGCCATTTTCCTTTGAATCAAAGTTCATCTGTCAAGTTAGACAAATGATGATTCTCGTAATAATCTCTCTTCCTTTTGTGATTAGGCTCTACAATCATGTTTTCCTTATTAGGATACACAATATTGGTGCTTTGGTTTGGCAAGAAAAACTTTTCTATCCACCACTTTCCTTATAACTAAAGTTCATCTATCAAATGAGGCAAACTTGGATTCTCGTAATAACCTTTACTCTTTTTGTGATTGGGTATTACAATCATGTTCTCCTTACTAGGATACAAGATATTGGTGTTTTGGTCTGGCACGAAAAGCTTTCCTTTCTACGATTTCCTATAGAGTCAAAGTTTATTCATCAGCTGAGATAAACTACGATTCTCATAGTAATGTTATTCATTTTTTATTGGGCACTACAATCATGTTCTCTTTATTAGGATACACGATATTGATGCTTTAGCATTGCTAAAAAAGCTTTCCTTTTCACTATTTTCCTTAGAACCAAAGTTTATCCATCAATTAAGACCAATGATGATTCCCATAATAATCTCCATTCTTTTTATGATTGGACACTACAATCATGTTCTCCTCATTAGGTGACACGATGTTAGTGCTTTGATTTTGCAAGAAAAGCTTTTATGTCCACCATTTTCCTTTTAATCAAAGTTTGTCTGTCAAATGAGACAAACTTAGATTCTCATAATAATCTTCATTCAATTTGTAATTAGGCACCAAAATCATGCTCTCCTCATTGGGATGCATGATACTAATGCTTTGCTTTGGCAAGAAAAGTTTTTTTTTTCGTATTTTCTATAGAATCAAAGTTTATTTGTCAAATGAGACAAACTTGGATTCTCTTAATAATATTTATTTTTTGTGAATCGATGCCACAATCATGTTCTCCTTGTTGCAATATACGATATTGGTGTTTTGTTTTGGCAAGAAAAACTTTCTTTCCACCATTTTTTGTATACTTAAAATTTATCTATCAAATGAGAAAAACTTGGATTCTCGTAATAATCTCCATTCTTTTTATGATTGAGCACTACAATCATGTTCTCCTTATTAAGATACACGATATTGATGCTTTGGTTTAGCAAGCAAAACTTCTGTTAACACCATTTTCTTCACAATCGAAGTTCACCTATTGAATGAGACAGACCTGGATTCTAGTAACAATCTCCATTTTTTGTTACTAGGCACTACATCATGTTCTCCTTATTGGGATGCACAATATTCATGCTTTGGTTTAGCTGGAAAAGCCTTTTCTTTCCACCATTTTTCTTAAAATCAAAGTTCATTCGTCAACTGAGACAAACTATGATTCTCATCTCTTACAATCATGTTCTTCTCATTGAGATACATTACATTGATGTTTCAGTTTGGCAAGAAAAGTTTTCTTCCTACCATTTTTCTTACAATCAAAATTCATTCGTCAAATGAGACAAACTAGGATTCTCATAATAATCTTCATTCTTTTGTGATTGGTTACTACAATCATGTTCTCCTCATTATGATACATGATATTGATCCTTTGGTTTGGGAAAAAAAAGCTTTTATTTCTGCTAATTTCCTTATAATCAAAGTTCATTCATCATATAAGACAAACCAAGATTCTCATAATAATCTTTAATTTTTTTATTGGGCGCTATAATTATATTCTCCTCATTGAGATACATGATATTGATGCTTTGGTTTGGAAAAAAAAAGCTTTTATTTTTACCAATTTCCTTATAATTAAAGTTCGTTCATCTGATAAGACAAACTAGGATTCTCATAATAATCTCTAATTTTTTTATTGGGCACTATAATCATGTTCTCCTTATTGGGATACTTGTCATTAGGATACATGATATTGATGCTTTAGTTTGGCAAGAAAAGCTTTTCGTTCCACCATTTTACTTAGAATCAAAGTTCATTCATTAAAAGAGACAAACTTATATTCTCATAATAATCTTCATTTTTTTGTGATTGGGTACCGCAATCATGTTCTTTGCATTAGGATACATAATATTGATGCTTTGGTTTGGTAAGAAAAGCTTTTCTTTCCACCATTTTCCATAAAATTAAAGTTCATCTATCAAACAAAACAAACTTGGATTTCAGTAATAATCTTTAATCTTTTAGTGATTGGACATGACAATCATGTTCTCCTTTTTGGGATACTTGATATTGATGCTTTGGTTTGGTAGGAAAAGCTTTTTTTAACCATTTTCCACAGTGTCAACTTTATTTGTCAAAACTTGGATTCTCATAATAATCCTTATTTATTTTGTGATGCTCAATGGGATACATAGCGCTGATATTTTGGTTTGGTAAAAAAAGCTTTTCTTTTCATCATTTCCCACAAGATCAAAGTTCGTCTGTCAATTAAGACCAACTTGGATTCTTGTTGTAATCACTTTTTTTTTATATTTGGGCACTAAGGTCATATTCTCCTTATTGGGATACATGATACTGATGCTTTGGTTTGGCATGAAAGGCTTTTTTTAACCATTTTCCATAGCATCAAAGTGTGTCCCTCAAAACTTGGATTGTTATAATAATCTTCACTCTTTTTATGATTGTGCACCATAATTATGTTATTCTTATTGGGATACATGATATTGATACTTTGGTTTGGCAAGAAAAGCTTTTTTTTGCACCATTTTCCATAGAATCAAAGTTCATCTATCAAATGAGATAAACTTGGATTCTTGTTACAATCACCATTTTGGGATACATGATACTAATGCTTTGATTTTGCAAGAAAAGCTTTTCTTTCACCCATTTTTCATAGTATCAAAGTGCATCCACCAAAACTTGGATTCTCATAATAATCTTTATTCTTTTTGTGATTGTGCACCACAATTATCTTTTCCTCATTGGGATATATGATATTGATGCTTTGGTTTGGCAAGAAAAGCTTTTTTTTTACCATTTTCCATAAAATTAAAGTTCATCCATCAAATAAGACAAACTTGGATTCCTGGGCAAATCTTCATTCTTTTTGTAATTGCACACCACAATTATGTTCTCCTCAGTGGGATACATGATACTGATGCTTTGGTTTAGCAAGAAAAGCTTTTCTTTCCAACATCTTTCATGGAATTAAAGTTTGTTCGTCAATTGAGACAAACCTAGATTATCGTAACCACTAGTTTTTTGGGGATTAGGCACTATAATAATGTTCTCTTCATTGGGTACATGATATTAGTGTTTTGGCTAGGCAAGAAAAGCTTTTCTCTCCACCAGTTTCCTTATAATCAAAGTTCATTAGTCAAATAAGACAAACCCATATTCTTGTAGTAATCTTCATTCTTTTTGTGATTGGCCACTGTAATCACGTTTTCCTCATTAGGATACATGATATTGGTCCTTTGGTTTGGCAAGAAAAGCTTTTCTTTACACCATTTTCCAAAAACCCAAAGTTTATCCATCAACTAAGACAAACTACGATCGCTATAATGTTCACCTGTCAAATGAGACAAACATGGATTCTCATAATAATCTTTATTCTTTTTGTGATTTCGCACCACAATTATGTTCTTCTCATTGGGATACATGATACTGATGTTTGGTTTATTAAAAAAAACTTTTTCTTTTCACCATTTACCATAGAGTCAAAGTTTGATCATCAAACGAGATAAACTTGGATTCTTGTAATAATCTCAATTCTTTTTGTGATGGTGCACCACAATTATGTTTTGCTTATTAGGATACATAATACTGATGCTTTGATTTGGCAAGTTTTTCTTTTCACCATTTTCCATAGACCAAAGTGTGTCTGTCAAACAAGACAAACTTGGATTCTTGTAATAATCTTTATTCTTTTTCTTATTGGGCATTACAATCATGTTCTCCTCATTGGGATACATGATACTAATGCTTTGATTTGGCAACAAAGCTTTTCTTTTAACAATTTTCCATAGTATAAAGGGGCATCCATCAAAACTTGGATTCTCGTAATAATCTTCATTATTTTTTTAAATTGCGCACCACATTATGTTCTCCTCATTGGGATGCACAATACTGATACTTCGATTTGGAAAGAAACGCTTTTTTTTAACCATTTTCCATAGAATTAAAGTTCATTCATCAAACAAGAAAAACTTGGATCCTCATAAAAATCTTTATTCTTTTTGCGATTGCACACCACAATTATGTTCTCCTCATTGTGATACATCATACTGATGCTTTAGTTTGGCAAGAAAAGCTTTTCTTTCAAACATTTTTTATAGAACCAAAGTTCGTTCGTCAATTGGGACAAACTTGGATTCTTATTATAATCACTATTTTTTTGGGATTAGGCACTATAATCTTGTTCTCCTCACTGGGTACACGATATTGGTGCTTTTGGCTTGGTAAGAAAAACTTTTCTCTCTACCATTTTCCTTATAACCAAAGTTCATCCATTAAATAAGACAAACATAGATTCTTGTAGTAGTCTTCATTTTTTTTTGTGATTAGGCACTACAATCATGTTCTCCTTATTAGGATACATTATACTGGTGCTTTGGTTTGGCAAGAAAACCTTTTCTTTCTACCATTTTCCAAAGAGTCAAAGTTCATCTGTGACCTGAGACAAACTACGATCCTCATAATAATGTCCATGCTTTTTTTTATTGTGCACTGTAATCATGTTTTACTTATTAGGATGCATGATATTGCCGCTTTGGTTTTGACAGAAAAGTTTTTCTCTCCACCATTTCCTTATAATCAAAGTTATCTATCAAATGAGACAAACATGGATTCTTATAGTAATGTTCATTCTTTTTGGGATTTCATGCCACAATTATGTTCTCCTCATTAGGGTATATGATATTGATATTTGGTTTGGTAGAAAAACTCTTCTTTTCACCACTTTCCATAAAAAATAAGACAAACTTGGGTTCTTGTAACAATCTTCATTCTTTTTGTGATTATGCACCACAATTATGTTTTGCTTATTGGGATACATGATAGTGATGCTTTGATTTGGCAAGTAATCTTTTCTTTCCACCATTTTTCATAGAATCAAAGTTCATCCATTAAATGATACAAACTTGGATTCTTGTAATAGTCTTCATTTTTTTGTGATTAGGCACTACAATCATGTTCTTCTCATTAGGATACATGATATTGGTGCTCTGGTTTGGCAAGAAAAACTTTTTTCCACTATTTTCCAAAGAGTTAAAGTTCATCTGTCAATTGGGACAAACTATGATCATCATAATGATGTCCATTCTTTTTGTGATTGGGCACTGCAATCATGTTCTCCTTATTAGGATGCACGATACTACCACTTTGGTTTTGCAAGAAAAACTTTTCTCTCCACCAATGACTTATAATCAAAGTTTGCCTATCAAAATGAGACAAACGTAGATTTTTGCAATAATCTTCATTATTTTTGTGATTTCGCACCACCATTATGTTCTTTCCATTAGGATACATGATATTGATGTTTGGTTTGGCAAAAAAAAGCTTTTGTTTTCACCATGTACATTAGAATCAAAGTTCATCTGTCAAACAAGACAAACTTGGATTCTCATAATAATCTTCATTCTTTTCGTGATTGCACACCATAATTATGTTTTGCTTATTGGGATACATGATACTGATGCTCTAATTTAGCAAGAAAAGTTTTCCTTTCCACCATTTTCCATAAAATCAAAGTTTGTCCGTCAAGCCAGACAAACTTGGATTCACATAATAATATTTATTCTTTTTATGAATGGGCGCTACAATCATGTTCTCCTCATTGGGATACATGATATTAATGCTTTGATTTGGCAAAAAAAGCTTTTCTTTTAACCATTTTCCTTAGTATCAAAATGCGTTCGTTAAAACTTGGATTCTCCAATCATCTTCATTATTTTTTTAAATTTCACACCACAATTATGTTCTCCTCATTGGGATTATGATGTGATGCTTTGGTTTGGTAAGAAAAGATTTTCTTTTACCATAGTCCATAGAATTCAAGTTCATTCGTCGAACAAGACAAACTTGCATTCTCATAAAAATCTTCATTCCTTTTGTGATTGCACACCACAATTATGTTCTCCTTATTGGGATACAAGAGACTGATGCTTTGGTTTAGCAAGAAAAGCTTTTCTTTTAAATATTTTTCATTAAACCAAAGTCCATCCGTCAATAGAGACAAACATAGATTCTCATTATAATCACCATTTTTTGGGATTAGGCACTATAATCATGTTCTCCTTATTGGGTACACGATATTGGTGCATTGGCTTGGTAAGAAAAGCTTTTTTCTCGACCATTTTCCTTACAATCAAAGTTCATCCGTTAAATATGACAAGCCTAGATTCTCATAGTAGTCTTCATTTTTTTTATGATTAGGCACTACAATCATGTTATCCTCATTAGCATACATGATATCAATGCTTTGGTTCGACAAGAAAAGCTTTTCTTTCCACAATTTGCCAGAAAGTCAAGGTTCATCCGTCAACTAAGACAAGCTATGATCCTCATAATGATGTCCACTCTTTTTATGATTAGGCATTACAATCACGTTCTCTTTATTAGGATGCACGATACTGCCACTTTGGTTTTGCAAGAAAAGTTTTTCTCTCCACCATTTCTATATAATCAAAGTTTATTTGTCAAATGAGACAAACATTGATTCTCTAGTAATGTTTTTTTTATTTTATGCCATAATTATGTTCTCATTATTAGGATATATGATACTTATATTTGGTTTGGCAAAAAAAGCTTTTCTTTTCACCATTTTCCAAATAATCAAAGTTCATCCGTCAAATGAGACAAACTTGGATTCTTGCAATAATCTTCACTCTTTTTGTGATTACACATCACAATTATGTTTCGCTTCTTGGGATACATGATACTAATGCTTTGATTCGGCAAGAAAATCTTTCTTCCCACCATTTTCCATAGAATCAAAGTTCATCCATCAAATGAGACAAAGTTGGATTCTCATAATAATTTTTATTCCTTTTATGATTGAGCACTAGAATCATGTTGTCCTTATTAGGATAGATGATATTCGTGCTTTGTTTTGGCACAAAGAGCTTTTCATTCCACCATTTTTTGAAGAGTCAATTTCAACCGTCAACTGAGATAAACAACGATCATCGTAATGATGTCCATTTTTTTATTGGGCACTACAATCATGTTCTCCTTATTAGGATGCATGATACTGCAGTTAGGTTTTGCAAGAAAAGCTTTTTTCTCCACCATTTCCTTATATTCAAAGTTTATTTGTCAAATGAGGGAAATGTGGATTCTTACAGTAATGTTCATTCTTTTTGTGATTTCGCACCACAATTATGTTTCCCTCGTTGGGATATATGATCTTGATGTTTGGTTTGGCAAGAAAAGCTTTTCTTTTCACCATTTTCTATAAAATCAAAGTTCATTTGTCAAACGAGACAAACTTGGATTCGTGTAATAATCTTCATTCTTTTTGTGATTACGCACCATAATTATGTTTTGCTTATTGGGATACATGATACTGCTGCTTTGATTTGGCAAGAAAATCTTCTCTTTTCACCTTTTTTCATAGAATCAAAATTCATCAATCAAATAAGACAAACTTGGATTCTTGTAACAATCTTCATTCTTTTTGTGATTGGAACACTATAATCATGTTTTCCTTTTTAGGATACATGATATTGGTGTTTCAGTTTAGCAAGAAAAGCTTTTCCTTCCACCTTTTTCCAGTCAAAGTTCATCCGTCAATTGAGACAAACTACGATCATCATAATGATGTCCATTCTTTTTGCGATTAGGCACTATAATCATATTCTCCTTATTGGGATGCACGATATTGCTGCTTTGGTTTTATAAGAAAAGTTTTTCTCTCCACCATTTCCTTATAATCAAAGTTCATCTATCAAATAAGACAAATGTGGATTCTCGCAATAATCTTTATTCTTTTTGTGATTTTGCACCATAATTATGTTCTCTTCATTGGGATACATGATATTGATGTTTGGTTTGGCAAAAAAAGCTTTTCTTTTTAACATTTACCGTAGAATTAAAGCCCATCCGTCAATTGAGACAAGCTTGCATTCTCGTAATAATCTTCATTCTTTTTTGCTTATTGGGATACATGATACTGATGCTTTGATTTGGCAAGAAAAGTTTTTCTTTCCACCATTTTTCATAGAATCAAAGTTTGTCTGTCAAATGAGACAAACTTGGATTCTCATGATAATATTCATTCTTTTTGTTATTGGGCACTACAATCACGTTTTCCTCATTGTGATACATGATACTGATGCTTTGATTTGGCAAGAAAAGTTTTTCTTTCCATCATTTTCCATAGAATCAAAGTTTATCTATCAAACGGGATAAACTTGGATTCTCATAATAATGTTCATTTTTTTGTTATTGGGCACTACAATCACGTTCTCCTCATTGTGATATATGATACTAATGCCTTGATTTGGCAGGAAAAGTTTTTCTTTTAACCATTTTCCATAGTATCAACGTGCGTCCGTTAAAACTTGGATTCCCTAATAATCTTCATTATTTTTTTAAATTGTGCACCACAATTATGTTCTCTTCATTGGGATACATGATATTGATGCTTTGCTTTGGCGAGAAAAGCTTTTCTTTTCACCATATTCCATAGAATTAAAGTTCATCCGTCAAACAAGACAAACTTAGATTCTCGTAAAAATATTCATTCTTTTTGTTATTGCACACCACAACTATGTTTTCCTCATTGGTATACATAACACTGATGCTTTGGTTTGGCAAGAAAAGCTTTTCTTTCAAGCATTTTCCATTAAACCAAAGTTTGTTCATCAATCGAGACAAACTTAGATTTTTATTATAATCACCATTTTTTTGGGATTAGGCACTATAATCGTGTTCTCCTTATTGGATACACAATATTGGTGCTTTGGCTTGGTAAGAAATTTTCCTTATAATCAATGTTCATCCATCATATAAGACAAACCTAGATTCTCCAAGTAGTCTTCATTCTTTTTGTAATTGGGCACTACAATCATGTTTTCCTCAGTAGGATACATGATATTGGTGTTTGGTTTAGCAGGAAAAGCTTTTCTTTCCACCATTTTTTAAAAAGTTAAAGTTTATCCATCAACTGAGACAAACTATGACCCTCATAATGATGTCCATTCTTTTTGTGATTGGGCACTACAATCATGTTCTCCTTATTCGGATGCACAATACTGCACTTTGGCTTTGCAAGAAAACCTTTTCTCTCCACCATTTCCTTATAATCAAAGTTTGTCTGTCAAATGAAACAAACGTGGATTCTTATTTTTTTATGATTTTGCACCACAATTATGTTCTCCTCATTGGGATATATGATACTGATGTTTGGTTTGGTAAAAAAAACTTTTCTTTTCACCATTTTCCATATAATCAATGTTTATTCGTCAAACGAACAAAGGTGTATTCTCATAACAATCTTCATTTATTTTATGATTACGCACAATAATTATGTTTTGCTTATTGGGATACATGAAACTGATGCATTGGTTTGGCAAGAAAAGCTTTTCTTTCCACCATTTTCCATAGAATCAAAGTTCACCCATCAAACAAGACAAGCTTGGATTCTCATAATAATCTTTATTCTTTTTGTGATTGGGCACTACAATCATGTTCTTCGTATTGGGATACATGATACTGATGCTTTGTTTTAGCATGAAAAGCTTTTCCCTACCCTATTTTCCTTATAATCAAAGTGCATCTGTTAAATGAGATAACTTTGATTCTCATAATAATCTTCATTTTCTTCTAATTAGGCACCACAATCATGTTCTCCTCATTGAGATACGTGATGCTAATGCATTAGCTTGGCAAGAAAAGCTTTTCCTTCCATGTTTTTCGTAGAATCAATGTTTGCCCATCAAATAAGATAAACTTGGATTCTTATAATCATCTTCATTCTTTTTGTGATGCGCACCATAATTACGTTTTCCTCATTGGAATGCATAATGCCAATGCTTCGATTTGTTAAGAAAAGCTTTTCTTTTCTCCATTTCCTATAGAAACAAAGTTTATCCATCAATCGAGACAAACTTGGATTCTTGTTATAATCACCTTTTTTTAATGATTGGGCACTATGGTCATGTTCTTCTCAGTGGGATACATGATAATGATGCTTTGGTTTTGTAAGAAAAGCTTTTCTTTTAACCATTTTCCATAGCATCAAAGTCTGTTCGTCAAAACTCAGATTCTTATAACAATTTTCATTCTTTTTGTGATGGTGCACCATAACTATGTTCTCCTCCTTGGGATGCATAATACCGATGCTTTGGTTCAATAGGGAAAGCTTCTTTTTCACCATTTTCCATAGAGTTAAAGTTTATCCATCAAATAAGACAAACATAGATTCTCATAAAAATCTTCATTTTTTTATGATTGCACACCATAATTATGTTCTCTTGATTGGGTTACATGGTACTGATGCTTTGTTTTGCAAGAAAAGCTTTTCTAAAGATTTTTTTTCCAACATTTTCCATAGAAATAAGGTTTGTTTGTCCATCGAGACAAACATGGATTCTCATTTTAATCACCATTTTTTTGGGATTTGGCACTATAATCATGTTCTCCTTATTAGGTACATGATATTGGCGCTTTGGCTTGGCAAGAAAAGCTTTTCTCTCCTTGATTTCCTTAGAATTAAAGTTCATTCGTTAAATAAGATAAACCTCAGTTCTTATAGTAATCTTTATTCTTTTTGTGATTGGCACTAAAATCATGTTCTTCCCATTAGGATACACGATATTATTGCCTTGGTTTGGTAAAAAAATCTTTTCTTTCCACCATTTTCCAAAGAGTTAAAGTTTATCTATCAACTAAGACAAACTATGATCCTCGTAAAGATGTCCATACTTTTTGTGATTGGGCACTACAATCTTATTCTCCTTATTAGGATGCATGATATTGCCACTTTGGTTTTGTAAGAAAGTTTTTCTCTCCACCATTTGCTTATAATTAATGTTCGTCGATCAAATAAGATAAACATAGATTGTCATAATAATCTTTTCTCTTTTTGTAATTTCGCACCACAATTATGTTCTCCTCATTAGGATAGATGATATTCATGTTTAGTTTGGCAAAAAAAGCTTTTATTTCCACTAATTTCCATAAAATCAAAGTTTATCCAGCAAACGAGACAAACTTGCATTATCGTACTAATCTTTATTCTCTTTGTGATTGCACACCACAATTATGTTCTCAATGGGAAAAGCTTTTTCTTTAACCATTTTCCATAGTATCAAAGTGCATCTGTCAAAACTCGGATTCTCGTAACAATCTTCATTCTTTTTTTACTGCGCACCATAATTATGTTCTCCTTATTGGCATACATGATACTAATGCCTTGGTTTGGCAAGAAAACCTTTTCTTTTCATCATTTTCCATAGAATTTAAGTTTATCCATCAAAAAAGACAAACTTGGATTCTCATAAAAATCTTCATTCTTTTTGTGATTGCACACCACAATTATGTTCTCCTCATTTAGATATATGATACTGATGCTTTAGTTTGGCAAGAAAAGCTTTTCTAAAGCTTTTCTTTCCAGCATTTTCCATAGAAACAAAATTTATCTGTCCATCGAGACAAACTTGGATTCTCATTTTCATCATCGTTTTTTGGGATTGGGCATTATAATCATGTTCTCCTTATTGGGTACATGATATTGGTGCTTTGGTTTGGCAAGAAAAGCTTTTCTCTCCATATTTTTCTTATAATTAAAGTTTATCCGTCAAAGAAGACAAACCTAGATTCTTATAGTAATCTTCATTCTTTTTGTGATTGGGCACTACAATCATGTTCTCCTCATTAGGACACATGATATTGGTGCTTTGGTTTGGCAGGAAAAGCTTCTCTTTCCACTATTTTCCAAAGAGTCAAACTTCATCCGTTAACTAAGAGAAATTATGATCCTCTTAATGATGTCCTTTCTTTTGGTGATTGGGCACTACAATCATGTTCTCTTTATTAGGATGCATGATATTGCCACCTTGGTTTTGTAGGAAAAGCTTTTCTCTCCACCATTTCCTTATAGTCAAAGTACATTAGTCAGATAAGAGAAATGTGATCTCTAATAATCTTTATTCTTTTTGTGCTTTTGCACCACAATTATGTTCTCCTCTTTGGGATAAATGATACTGATTTTTGGATTGACAAAAAAGCTTTTATTCCCACCATTTTCCATAAAATCAAAGTTTATCCATCAGATGAGACAAACTTGGATTTTGGTAATAATCTTTATTCTTTTTGTGATTGCACACCATAATTATGTTCTTCTCATTGGGATACATGATGCCAATGCTTTGATTTGGCAAGAAAAAAATTTTTTTTAACCATTTTCTATAGTATCAAATGCATTCGTTAAAGCTCGGATTCTCGTAACAATCTTTAATCTTTTTATGATTGCGCACAATAATTATGTTCTCGTTATTGGGATACATGATACTGATGCTTTGGTTTGGCAAGAAAAACTTTTCATATCACCATTTTCCAAAGAAATAAAGTTCATCTATCAAACAAGACAAACTTGGATTCTCGAAATAATCTTCATTCTTTTTATGATTGCACACCATAATTATGTTCTCCTCATTAGGATATATAGTACTGATGCTTTGGTTTGGCAAGAAAAGCTTTTCTAAAGCTTTTCTTTCCAGCAATTTTCGTAGAAACAAAGTTCATCTGTCCATCGAGACAAAATTGGATTCTCCTTTTAATCTCCATTTTTTTGGGATTGGGCACTATAATCATGTTCTTCTTATTGGGTACATGATATTGGTGCTTTGGCTTGGCAAGAAAAGCTTTTTTTCTCCTCCATTTTCCTTGGAATTGAAGTCATATGTTAAATAAGACACTTGGATTCTTATAGTAATCTTCATTCTTTTTATGACTGGGTGCTGCAATCATGTTCTTCTCATTATGATATAGGATATTAGTGTCTTGGTTTGGCAAGAAAAGCTTTTCTAAAACATTTTTTTCCAACAATTGTCGTAGAAACAAAGTTCATCCATCCATCGAGACAAACTTGGATTCTCATTTTAATCACCATTTTTTTTGTGATTGGGCTTTATAATCATGTTCTCGTTTTTGGGTACACGATATTGGTGCTTTGGCTTGGCAAGAAAAACTTTTCTCTCCACCATTTTCCTTATAATCAAAGTTTATCTATCAAATAAGATAAACCTCTCATAGTTATCTTCATTCTTTTTATGATTAGGCACTACAATTATGTTCTCCTTATTAGGATACATGATATTGGTGCTTTGGTTCAGCAAGAAAAGCTTTTCTTTCCACTTTTTACAAAGAGTCAAAGTTTATCCATCAACTAAGATGAACTAGGATCCTCGTAATAATGTCTATTATTTTTCTGATTAGGCACTACAATCATGTTCTCCTTATTAGGATGCATGATATTGCCGCTTTAGTTTTGTAAGAAAAGCTTTTCTCTCCACCATTTCCTTATAGTCAAAGTTCATCGGTCAAATGAGATAAACGTGGATTCTCGTAATAATCTTTATTTTTTTTATGATTTCACACCACAACTATGTTTTCCTTATTGGGATAGATGATACAGATGTTTGGTTTAGCAAAAAAAGTTTTATTTCCACCATTTTCCATAAAATCAAAGTTTATTCATCAAACGAGACAAAATTGGATTGTAGGAACAATCTTCATTCTTTTTATGATTGCATACCACAATTATGTTCTTCTCATTGTGATTCATGATACTGATGCTTTGATTTGGCAAGAAAAGCTTTTTTAACCATTTTCCATAATATCAAAGTATATCCGTCAAAACTCGGATTCTCATAATAATCTTTATTCATTTTGTGATTACGCACCATAATTATGTTCTCCTCATTGGGATACATGTTACCGATGTTTGGTTTGGCAAAAATAGCTTTTTTTGACCATTTTCCATAGAATTAAAGTTCATCCATCAAACAAGACAAACTAGGATTCTCCTAAAAGTCTTCATTCTTTTTGTGATTGCACACTAGAATTATGTTTCCCTCATTAGCATACATGATACCGATGCTTTGGTTTAACTATAAAAGCTTTTCTAAAGCTTTTTTTTCCAATGTTATTCCATAAAAACAAAGTTCATCGATCTATCGAGACAAACTTGGATTATCATTTTAATCACCATTTTTTATGATTGGGCACTATAATCATATTTTGCTTATTGGGTACACAATATTAGTGCTTTGGCTTGGCGCGAAAGCTTTTATCTCCATCATTTTCCTTGTAATAAAAGTTCATCTGTTAAATAAGACAAACCTAGATTCTCATAGTAATCTTCATTCTTTTTGTGATTAGGCACTGCAATCATATTCTCCCTATTAAGATACATGATATTGGCACTTTGGTTTGGCAAGAAAAGCTTTTCTTTCCACCATTTTCCAAAGAGTCAAGGTCGTTTGTCAGCTGAGACAAACTATGATCCTCATAATGATGTTCATTCTTTTTGTGATGGGCATGACAATCATGTTCTCCTTATTAGGATGCATGATTTTGCTGCTTTGGTTTTGCAAGAAAAGCTTTTCTCTCCACCATTTCCATATAGTTAAAGTTCATCTGTCAAATAAGACAAGCATGGATTCTCGTAATAATCTTTATTCTTTTTACGATTTTACAACACAATTATCTTTTCGATTGTGATAGATGATATTGATGTTTGGTTTGGCAAAAAAAGCTTTCTGTCCAACATTTTCCATAAAATAAAAGTTCATCCATCAATCAAGACAAACTTGGATTCTCATTATAATTGCCATTTTTTTTAGGATCGGGCACTATAATCATGTTCTTTTTATTAGGTACATGATATTGGTGCTTTGGCTTGATAAGAAAAGCTTTTCTCTCTACCATTTTCTTTATAATCAAAGTTTATTCGTCAAATAAGACAAACCCAGATTCTCATAGTAATCTTCTTTCTTTTTGTGATTGGGCACTGCAAACATGTTCTCTTTATTAGGATACACGATATTGGTGCTTGGGTTTGGCAAAAAAAACTTTTCTTTCTGCCACTTTCCTTAGAATCAAAGTTCATCTGTTAAATAAGACAAACTGGGATTCTCGAAATAATCTCTATTTTTTTGTGATTAGACACTTCAAGTTCCCCTCATTGGGTACACAATATTGATGCTTTTCTTTGGCAAGAAAAGCTTTTCTCTCCACCATTTTCCTTATAATCAAAGTTCATTCATCAAATAAGACAAAGCGAATTCTCGTAATAATCTACATTCTTTTTGTGATCGGGCACTCAATCATACTCTAGTAATAATCTCTATTCTTTTTATGATTCAGCACTATAATCTATTTTCCCTCAATGGGATACATGATATTGATACCTTGGTTTGGCAAAAAATGCCTTTTTTTCCACTATTTTCCTTAGAGTCAAAGTTTGTTTGCCAACTGAGATAAACAACAATTCTCAAAATAATTTTGGTTCTTTTCATGATTGGGTATTACAATCATGTTCTCCTCATTGGGATACATGATATTAGTGCTTCGATTTTGCAAGCAAAGCTTTTCTCTCCACCATTTTCCTTATAATCAAAGTTCATTCATTAAATGAGACAAACTTAGGTTCTCTTAGCAATCTTTTTTTTTTTGTGATTGGGTAGCATAATCATGTTCTCGTTATTAGGATACATGACACTGATGCTTTGGTTTGGCAAGAAGAGCTTTCCTTTCCACATTTTCCATAGAATTAAGGTTCATCCGTTAAATGAGACAAACTTAGATTCTCGTAACAATCTTTATTTTTTTGTGATTAGGCCCTATAATCATGTTCTACTATTGGGATGCATGATATTGGTCTTTATTTTGGCAAGGAAACCTTTCCCTTCCACCATTTTCTTGAGAATCATAGTTCAACTGTTAACTGAGACAAACTTAGATTTTTGTAATAATCTCTATTTTTTGATTCGACATTGCAATCATGTTCTCCTTATTGGGATACACGATATTGGTGCTTTGGTTTGGCAAGAAAAGCTTTCTCTCCACCATTTTCCTTACAATCAATGTTTGTCCGTCAAGTGAGACAAACTTGGATTCTGATAAAAAGTTTCATTTTTTTGTGATTAGGCACTAGAATCATGTTCTCCTCTTTGGGGTACATGATTTTCATGCTTTGGTTTGGCAAGAAAGGCCTTTCTTTCCACTATTTTTATTAGAATCAAAGTCCATTCGTCAACTAAGACAAAAAATGAATCTTGTAACAATCTCCATTCTTTTTGTGATTGGGTAGTGCAATCATGCTTTCCTCATGGGATACATAATATTGGGGCTTTTATTTTGCAAGAAAAGCTTTTCTTCCCACCTTTTTCAACGTAATTAAAGTTCACCCGTTAAATAAGACAAACTTAGATTCTCATAATAATCTTTATTCCATTTGTGATT
>JBBYHO010181708.1:0-14160 GCA_038382025.1 Adansonia gregorii | reverse complement strand
TTTCAACGTAATTAAAGTTCACCCGTTAAATAAGACAAACTTAGATTCTCATAATAATCTTTATTCCATTTGTGATTGGGCTGTACAATCATGTTCTCCTCATTGGGATGCTTGATAGTGGTGCTTGATAGTGGCAAGAAAAGCTTTTCTTTTTTAAATTTTGCATAGAATCAAAGTTCATCCGTCACACAAGAGAAACTTAGGTTCTTATAATAATCTCCATTTTTTATGATTCGGCACAACAATCATGTTCTTCTTATTGCAATACATGATATTAGTGCTTTAGTTTGGCAAGAAAAGCTTTTCTCTCCATTATTTTCCTTATAATCAATGTTTATCCGTCAAATAAGACAAACCTAGATTCTCAAGGTAATTTTAATTCTTTTTGTGATTGGGGACTACAATCATCTTCTCCTCATTAGAATACATGATGTTGTTGCTTTGGTTTGGCAAGAAAAGCTTTTCTTTCCACCATTTTCCATACAATCAAAGTTCACCCATCAAATGAAAGAAGCTTAGATTCTCATAATAATTTTCATTCTTTTGTGATTGGGCACTACAATTATGTTTTTCTCATTGGGATACATGATACTGATGCTTTGGTTTGGCATGAAAAGCTTTTCCTTGCCCTATTTTCCTTATAATCAAAGTTTATCCGTCAAACGAGATAACTTTAATTCTCGTAATAATCTTTATTTTTTTTCTAATTAGGCACCACAATCATGTTCTCCTTATTGAGATACATGATACTAATGCATTGGCCTGGCAAGAAAAGCTTTTCTTTCCATGTTTTTCATAGAATCAATGTTTGCCCATCAATTAAGACAAACTTGGATTCTCATAATCATCTTCATTCTTTTTGTGATGCACACCATAATTATGTTCTCCTTATTGGAATGCATAATGCTGATGCTTCGGTTTGTTAAGAAAAGCTTTTCTTTTCAGCATTTCTATAGAAATAAAGTTCATCCGTCAATCAAGACAAACTTGGATTCTTGTTATTATCACCTTTTTTAATGATTGGGCACTATGGTCATGTTCTTCTCAGTGGGATACATGATAATGATGCTTTGGTTTTGCAAGAAAAGCTTTTCTTTTACTCATTTTTTATAGCACCAAATTTTGTTCGTCAAAACTCAGATTCTCATAATAATTATCATTCTTTTTGTGATTGCGCACCATAATTATGTTCTCCTCATTGGGATGCATGATACCGATGCTTTATTCGGTAGGGAAATCCTTTTTTTTCACAATTTTCCATAGAATTAAAGTTCATCCATGAAATAAGACAAACAAGGATTCTCATAAAAATCTTAATTCTTTTTATGATTGCACACCATAAATATATTCTCCTTATTGGGTTGCATGATACTGATCCTTTGGTTTGGCAAGAAAAACTTTTCTAAAGCTTTTCTTTCCAACATTTTCCATAGAAATAAGGTTCATTTGTCCATCGAGACAAACATGGATTCTCATTTTAATCACCATTTTTTTTAGGATTTGGCACTATAATCATGTTCTCCTTTATTAGATACATGATATTGGTGCTTTGGGTTGGCAAAAAAAGCTTTTCTCTCCTCTATTTTCCTTAGAATCAAAGTTCATTTGTTAAATAAGATAGACCTAGATTCTCATAGTAACCTTCATTCTTTTTGTGATTGGGCACTACAATCATGTTCTTCCCATTAGAATACACGATATTAGTGCCTTGGTTTGGCAAGAAAAGCTTTTTTTTCACCATTTTCCAAAGAGTTAAAGTTTATCTATCAACTGAGACAAACTATGATCCTCGTAATGATGTCCATACCTTTTGTTATTGGGAACTACAAACGTCTTGTCGTTATTAGGATGCATGATATTCCTACTTTGGCTTTGCAAGAAAGTTTTTCTCTCCACTATTTCCTTATAGTTAATGGTCATCGGTCAAATAAGACAAACATGTATTCTCATAATAATCTTTATTCCTTTTGTTATTTCGCACCCCAATTATGTTCTCCTAATTAGGATAGATGATATTGATGTTTGGTTTGGCAAAAAAGCTTTTATTTCCACCAATTTCCATAAAATCAAAGTTTATCCATCAAACGAGACAAACTTGCATTCTCATAATAATCTTTATTCTCTTTATGATTGTGCACCACAATTATGTTCTCAATGGGATACATGATATTAATGCTTTAAGTTAGCACGAAAAGCTTTTTCTTTAACCATTTTCCATAGTACCAAAGTGGATCCGTCAAAACTCATATTCTCGCAACAATCTTGATTCTTTTTGTGATTATGCACCATAATTATGTTCTCCTTATTGGTATACATGATACTGATGCCTTAGTTTGGCAAGAAAAGCTTTTCTTTTCACCATTTTCTATAGAACTAAAGTTCATCTATCAAAAAAGACAAACTTGGATTCTCGTAAAAATCTTCATTCTTTTTGTGATTGCACACCACAATTATGTTCTCCTCATTTAGATATATGATACCAAGGCTTTGGTTTGGCAAGAAAAGCTTTTCTTTCCAACATTTTTCATAGAAACAAAGTTTATCTATCCATCAAGACAAACTTGGATTCTCATTTTAATCACCGTTTTCTTAGGATTGGGCACTATAATCAGGTTTTCCTTATTGGTTACATGATATTGGTGCTTTGGCTTGGCAATAAAAGCTTTTCTCTCCACTATTTTTCTTATAATTAAAGTTCATCCGTCAAATAAGACAAACCTAGATTCTCTTAGTAATCTTTATTTTTTTGTGATTGGGCACTATAATCATGTTCTCCTCATTAAGGTACACCATATTGGTGCTTTTGTTTGGCAAGAAAGCGTTTCTTTCCACTATTTTCCAAAGAGTCAAACTTCATCCGTTAATTCAGACAAACTATGATCCTCTTAATGATGTCTTTTCTTTTGGTGATTGGGCACTACAATCATGTTCTCCTTATTAGGATGCATGATATTTCCAACTTGGTTTTGCAGGAAAAGCTTTTTCCTCCACCATTTCCTTCTAGATAAAGTTTATCGATCAAATAAGACAGATGTGATTCTCTAATAATCTTTATTCTTTTTGTGATTTTGCACCACAATTATGTTCTCCTCTTTAGGATAGATGATACAGATGTTTGGTTTGACAAAAAAAGCTTTTATTTCCACCATTTTCCATAAAATCAAAGTTTATCCATCAGACGAAACACACTTGGATTTTAGTAATAATCTTCATTCTTTTTGTGACTAGACACCACAATTATGTTCTTTTCATTGGGATACAAGATGCTGATGCTTTGATTTAGCAAGAAAAGCTTTTCTTTTAACCATTTTCCATAATATCAAAGTGTATCTGTTAAAACCCGAATTCTCGTAACAATTGTCAATCCTTTTATGATTGCGCACAATAATTATGTTATCTTGTTGGGGTGCATGATACTGATGCTTTGATTTGGCAAGAAAAACTTTTCATTTCACCATTTTCCAAAGAATTATAGTTCATATATCAAACAAGACAAACTTGGATTCTCGTAACAATTTTCATTCTTTTTGTGATTGCACACCATAATTATGTTCTCCTCATTAGGATATATGATACTGATGCTTTAGTTTGGCAAGAAAAGCTTTTCTAAAGCTTTTCTTTCCAACAATTTTCGTAGAAACAAAGTTCATCCGTCCATCAAGACAAAATTGGATTCTCCTTTTAATCACCATTTTTTTAAGGATTGGGCACTATAGTCATGTTCTCCTTATTGGGTACACGATATTGGTGCTTTGGCGTGGAAAGAAAAGCTTTTTTCTCCACCATTTTCCTTACAATTGAAGTTCATCTGTCAAATAAGACAAACCTAGATTCTTATAGTAATCTTCATTCTTTTTATGGTTGGGCACTACAATCATGTTCCCTTCATTAGGATTAGGATATTGGTGCCTTGGTTTGGCAAGAAAAGCTTTTCTAAAACTTTTTTTCCACCAACTTTTGTAGAAACAAAGTTCATCCATCCATTGAGACAAACTTGGATTCTCATTTTAATCACCAATTTTTTTGTGATTGGGCTCTATAATCATGTTCTCCTTATTGGGTATGCGATATTGGTGCTTTGGCTTGGCAAGAAAAGCTTTTCTCTCCACCATTTTCTTTATCATCAAAGTTCATCTATTAAATAAGACAAACCTAGATTCTCATAGTTCTCTTCATTCTTTTTATGATTAGGCATTACAATCATGTCCTCTTTATTAGGATACATGATATTAGTGCTTTGGTTTGGCAAGAAAAGCTTCTTTCCACCATTTTTCAAAGAGTCAAAGTTCATCCGTCAATTGAGACAAACTACGATCCTCGTAATAATGTCTATTCTTTTTCTGATTAGGCACTACAATCATGTTCTCCTTATTAGGATGCATGATATTGCCACTTTAGTTTTACAAGAAAAGCTTTTCTCTCCACCGTTTCCTTATAGTCAAAGTTCATCGGTCAAATTAGATAAATGTGGATTCTTGTAATAATCTTTATTTTTTTAATGATTTCGCACCACAATTATGTTTTCCTCATTGGGATAGATGATACTAATGCTTGGTTTGGCAAAAAAGCTTTTATTTCCACTATTTTCCTTTCATAAAATCAAAGTCCGTCCATCAAATGAGACAAAATTGGATTGTCGGAACAATCTTCATTCTTTTTATGATTGCACACCATAATTATGTTCTCCTGATTGGGATACAAGATGCCGATGCTTTGATTTGGCAAGAAAAGCTTTTCTTTTAACCTTTTTCCACAGTATCAAAGTGCATCAGTTAAAACTCAGATTTTCGTAACAATCGTCAATCTTTTTGTGATTGCGCACAATAATTATGTTCTCTTTATTGGGATACATGATACTCATGCTTTGATTTGGCAAGAAAAAGTTTTCATTTCACTATTTTCTAAAGAATTAAAGTTCATCTATCAAACAAGACAAACTTGGATTCTCGTAATAATCTTCATTCTTTTTGTGATTGCACACCATAATTATGTTCTCCTCGTTAGGATATATGATACTAATGCTTTGGTTTGGTAAGAAAAGCTTTTTAAAGTTTTTCTTTCCAATAATTTTCTTAGAAACAAAGTTCATCTGTCCATAGAGACAAAATTGGATTCTCTTTTTAATCACCATTTTTTTGGGATTGGGCACTATAATGATGTTCGCCTTATTGGGTACATGATATTGGTGCTTTGGCTTGGCAAGAAAAGCTTTTTTCTCCATCATTTTCCTTATAATCGAAGTTTATCTGTCAAATAAGACAAACCTAGATTCTTATAGTAATCTTCATTCTTTTTATGATTGGGCACTATAATCATGTTCTCCTCATTAACATATAGGATATTGGTGCCTTGATTTGGTAAGAAAAGCTTTTCTATAACTTTTTTCCAACAATGTTTGTAGAAAGAAAGTTCATCCATCCATCGAGACAAACATGGATTCCTATTTTAATCACCATTTTTTTTGTGATTGGGCTCTATAATCATGTTCTCCTTATTGGGTTCATGATATTGGTGCCTTGGCTTGGCAAGAAAAGCTTTTCTCTCCACCATTTTCCTTATAATCAAAGTTCATCTGTCAAATAAGACAAACCTAGATTCTTATAGTTATCTTCATTTTTTTATGGTTAAGCACTACAATCATGTTCTCTTTATTAGGATACACGATATTGGTGCCTTGGTTTAGCAAGAAAAGCCTTTTTTTTCCACCATTTTCCAAGAGTCAAAGTTCATTCGTCAACTAAGATGAACTACGATCCTCGTAATAATGCCTATTCTTTTTCTGATTAGGCACTACAATCATGTTCTCCTTATTAGGATGCATGATATTGCTACTTTGGTTTTGAAAGAAAAGCTTTTCTCTCCACCATTTCCTTATAGTCAAAGTTCATCAATCAAATGAGACAAATGTGGATTCTCATAATAATCTTTACTTTTTTTTGTGATTTCGCACCATAATTATGTTTTCCTCATTGGGATAGATGATACTGATGTTTGGTTTGGCAAAAAAAGCTTTTATTTCCACCATTTTCCATAAAATCAAAGTTTATCCATCAAACGAGACAAAATTGGATTGTAGGAACAATCTTCATTCTTTTCATGATTGCACGCCACAATTATGTTCTCCTCATTGTGATACATGATACTGATGCTTTGATTTGGCAAGAAAAGCTTTTTTTAACCATTTTTCATAGTATCAAAGTGTATCCATCAAAACTCAAATTCTCGTAATAATCTTTATTCTTTTTATGATTATGCACCACAATTATGTTCTCCTCATTTGGATACATGTTACTAATGCTTTGATTTGGCAAAAATAGCTTCTTTTTTTTTTTTTTACCATTTTCCATAGAATTAAAGTTCATCCATCAAACAAGACAAACATGGATTTTCTTAAAAATCTTCATTTTTTTATGATTGCACACTACAGTTATGTTTCCCTCATTAGGATACATGATAACGATGCTTTGGTTTAGCGAGAAAAGCTTTTCTAAAGCTTTTTTTTGCCAACGTTATTCCATAAAAATAAAGTTCGTCTATCCATCGAGACAAACTTGGATTATCATTTTAATCATCATTTTTTTAGGATTGGGCACTATAATCATGTTTTCCTTATTGGGTACACAGTATTGGTGCTTCAGTTTGGCACGAAAGCTTTTTTCTCCACCATTTTCCTTGCAATAAAAGTTCATCCATCAAATAAGACAAACCTAGATTCTTATAGTAATCTTCATTCTTTTTGTGATTGGGTACTGCAATCACATTCTCCATATTAGGATACATGACATTGGCACTTTGGTTTGACAAGAAAAGCTTTTCTTTCCACCATTTTCCAAAGAGTCAAAGTGATCTGTCAACCAAGACAAACTACGATCCTCGTAATGATGTCCATTCTTTTGTGATTGGGCATGACAATCATGTTCTCCTTATTAGGATGCATGATTTTGCCGCTTTGGTTTTGCAAGAAAAGCTTTTCTCTCCACCATTTCCTTATAGTCAAAGTTTATCTGTCAAATGGGACAAGTATGGATTCTCGTAATAATCTTCATTCTTTTTGTGATTTTGCAACGATATTATATTCTCCCCATTACGATAGATGATACTGATGTTTGGTTTGGCAAAAAAAGCTTTCTTTTCAACATTTTCCATAGAATCAAAGTTCGTCCATCAATCGAGACAAACTTGTATTCTAATTATAATTACCATTTTTTTAAGGTTGGGCATTATAATCATGTTCTTCTTATTAGGCACACAATACTAGTGCTTTGGCTTGACAAGAAAAGCTTTTCTCTCCACCATTTTCTTTATACTCAAAGTTCATCCTTCAAATAAGACACACCTAGATTCTCGTAGTAATCTTCATTCTTTTTTTGATTGGGCACTACAATCATGTTCTCCTTATTAGGATACCCGATATTGGTGCTTTGGTTTGGCAAGAAAGCTTTTCTTTCTACCACTTTCCTTAGAATTAAAGTTCATCCGTCAAACAAGACAAACTTGGATTCTCGAAATAATCTTTATTTTTTTTGTGATTGGACACTTCAAGTTCTCCTCATTGGGTACACAATATTGATGCTTTTCTTTGGCAAGAAAAGCTTTTCTCTCCACCATTTTCCTTATAATCAAAGTTCATTCATCAAATAAGACAAGGCTAGATTCTCGTAATAATTTTCATTCTTTTTATGATTGGGCACTCAATCATACTCTTGCAATAATCTCTATTCTTTTTATGATTCAGCACTATGATCTATTTTCCCTTAATGGGATCCATGATATTGATACCTTGGTTTGGCAAGAAAGGCTCTTTTTTTCCACTATTTTCCTTAGAATCAAAGTTTGTCTACCAACTGAGATAAACAACAATTCTCAAAATAATTTTCATTCTTTTCATGATTGGGCATTACAATCATGTTCTCTTCATTGGGATACATGATATTGGCGCTTCGATTTTATAGGCAAAGCTTTTCTCTCCACCATTTTCTTTATAATCAAAGTTCATTCGTCAACTGAGACAAACTTAGGTTCTCTCAACAATCTTCTTTTTTTTAGTGATTTGGTAGCATAATCATGTTCTCCTTATTAGGATACATGACACTGATGCTTTGGTTTGGCAAGAAAAGCTTTTTTTTCCACATTTTCCATAGAATTAAAGTTCTTTTGTCAAACAAGACAAACTTGGATTCTCGTAACAATCTTTATTTGTTTGTGATTGGGCCCTACAATCATGTTCTGCTCGTTAGGATGCATGATATTGGTGCTTTATTTTGGAGAGGAAACCTTTCCTTTCCACCATTTTCCTGAGAATCATAGTTCAACTATTAACTGAGACAAACTTAGATTCTTGTAATAATCTCCATTTTTTAATTCAGCACTACAATCATGTTCTCCTTATTAGGATACACGATATTGGTGCTTTGGTGTGGCAAAAAAAGCTTTCTCTCCACCATTCTCCTTACAATCAAAGTTCATTCGTCAAGTAAGAGAAACTTGGATTCTGATAAAAATTTTCATTCTTTTTGTGATTAGGCACTAGAATCATGTTCTCCTCTTTGGGGTACATGATCTTCATGCTTTGGTTTGGCAAGAAAAGCCTTTATTTCCACTATTTTTATTAGAATCAAAGTCCATTCATCAACTGAGACAAAAAATGAATCTTGTAATAGTCTCAACTCTTTTTGTCATTGGGCAGTACAATCATGCTTTCCTCATTGAGATACATGATATTGGTGCTTTTATTTTGCAAGAAAAGCTTTTCTTCCCACCTTTTTCAACGTAATTAAAGTTCATCCGTCAAATGAGACAAATTTAGATTCTCATGATAATCTTTATTCCATTTGTGATTGGGCCATACAATCATGTTCTCCTCATTGCGATACTTGATAATGTGCTTGGTTTGGCAAGAAAAGCTTTTCTTTTCTAAATTCTGCATAGAATCAAAATTCATACGTCACACGAGACAAACTTAGGTTCTCATAATAATCTCCACTTTTTATGATTCGACACTATAATCATGTTCTCCTTATTGTAATACATCATATTGGTGCTTTGGTTTGGCAAGAAAAGCTTTTCTCTCCATCTTTTTCCTTATAATCAATGTTTATCCATCAAATAAGACAAACCTAGATTCTCATGTTAATCTTCATTCTTTTTGTGATTGGGCACTATAATCATCCTCTCCTTATTAGGATACATGTTGTTGGTGCTTTCGTTTGGCAAAAATAGCTTTTCTTTCCACCATATACGTTAACTGAGACAAACTACGATCCTCATAATAATGTCCATTCTGTTTGTGATTGGGCACTGCAATCATGTTTTCCTTATTGGGATGCACGGTATTGCTGCTTTGGTTTTGCAAGAAAACTTTTTCTTTCTACCATTTTCTTTGTAATCAAAATTTGTCCGTCAAATAAGACAACATGGATTCTTGTAATAATCTTTATTTTTTTGTGATTGTGTACCACAATTATGTTCTCCTTATTGAGATACATCATACTGACACTTTGGTTTGGCATGAAAATCTTTTCCTTTCACCATGTTCCATTGAATCCAAGTTTGTAAGTTCATCCATTAAACGAGACAAACTTGGATTCCTGTCATAATTTTCAATTTTTTTGGTAATTGCACACTATAATTATGTTCTGCTCATTAGGATGCATGATACTGATACGTTGGTTTGGCAAGAAAAGCTTTTCTTTCCTCCATTTTTGATACAATCAAAGTTTATCCATCAAATGAGACAAACCTGGATTCTCATAATAATCTTCATTCTTTTTGCGATTAGGCATTGCAATCATGTTCTCCTTATTGCGTTACACACTATTAATGCTTTGGCTTAGCAAGAAATGCTTTCCTTTCCACCATTTTGCTTAGAATTAAAGTTCATCCATCAACTGAGACAAATGATGGCTCTCTTCATAATCTCCCTTCTTTTTGTGATTAGGCTTTACAATCATGTTCTCCTTATTGGGATACACGATATTGGTGCTTAGGTTTGGCAAGAAAAGCTTTTCTGTCCACCATTTTCCTTATAATCAAAGTTTACCCGTCAAATGAGACAAACTTGGATTTTCATAATAATCTTTATTCTTTTTGTGATAGGGTATTACAATCATGATCTCCTCATTGGGATACATGAAATTGATGCTTTAGTTTGGTAAGAAAAGCTTTTCTTTACACCATTTTTTTTAGAATCAAAGTTCATCTGTCTAATGGGACAAGCTTGGATTCTAATAAGAATCTTCATTTTTTTTGATTTGGCATTACAATCATGTTCTCCTTGTTGAGATACACCATATTAATGCTTTGGTTTTGCAAGGAAAGCTTTTCTCTCCTCTATTTTCCTCACAATCAAAGTTCATCCATCAAAGAAGATAAATCTGGATTCTCATAATAATCTTTATTTTTTTATGATCGGGCACTATAATTATGTTCTCCTCATTATGATTGGTCCTTTGGTTTGGCAAGAAAAGCTTTTTTTCTACCATTTTCCAAAGAGTTAAAGTTCTTCTATCAACTGAGACAAACTATGATCCTCATAATAATGTCCATTCATTTTGTGATTAGGCACCATGATCATGTTCTCCTTATTAGGATACATGATATTAATTCATTGGTTTGGTAGGAAAACCTTTCCTTTCCACCATTTTTCTCAGAATAAAAGTTTATCTATAAACTGAGATAAACGAGGATTCTCATAATAATCTCCATTCTTTTTGTGATTGGGCACTATAATTATTTTCTCCTTGCTAGGATACATAATATGAATGCTTTGGTTTGGCAAGGAACGCTTTTTTTTCCACCATTTTTCTTAGAATCAAAGTTTGGTTGTCAAACAAGGCAAACTTGGATTCTCATAACGATCTCTATTTTTTTGCGATTGGGCACTACAATCACGTTCTTCTCATTAGGTGCACGATATTGGTGATTTGGCTTAGCAAGAAAAGCTTTTATCTCTACCATTTTTTTATAATCAAAATTCATCTGTCAAACAAGACAAATATGGATTCTCATAATAATCTTCATTCTTTTTGTGATTAGGTAGTACAATCATGTTCTCCTCATAATCATACTTGGTATTGGTCCTTTGGTTTGGCAAGAAAAGCTTTTCTTTCCACCATTTTGCAAAGAGTCAAAGTTCTTCCATCAACTAAGACAAACTACGATCCTCAGAATAATGTCCATTCTTTTTGTGATTGGGCACTACAATCATGTACTCCTTATCGGGATACATGGTATATTATTTGGTTTGGCAGGAAAAGCTTTCTGTTCCACCATTTTCCTCAAAACCAAAACTAGTCCATCAACTGAGATAAACAATAATTCTCATAATAATGTCCATTCTTTTTGGGATTGGGCATTACAATCATGTTCTGCACAATGGGATACATGATATTAATGCTTTGGTTTCACAAGAAAAGCTTTTCTCCCCACCATTTTCCTTATAATCAAAATTCATTGGTCAAATGAAATAAACTTTGATTCTCATAATAATCTTCTTTTTTTTTGTGATTGCCGCCACAATCATGTTCTCCTCATTGGCATACATGATGTTGATGCTTTGGTTTGGCAAGAAAAGCTTGTCTTTCCTTATTTTCCATAGAATTAAAGTTCATCTGTCAAACTAAACAAACCTAGATTCTAGTAATATTCTCCATTTTTTGTGATTCGATGCTATAATCATGTGCTGCTTATTAGGATACATGATATTGGTGCTTTGATTTGGTAAAGAAAGCTTTCTCTCCACCCTTTTCCTTAGAATCAAAGTTCATACATCAAATAAGACAAACTTGGATTCTTATAATAATTTTCACTCCTTTTATGATTAGGCACTACAATCATGTTTTCCTCATAACGATACATGATATTGATGATTTGATTTGGCAAGAAAAGCTTTTCTTTCCATCATTTTCCTTAGAATCAAAGTTCATCCATCAAATAAGACAAACTTGGATTCTCATAATAATTTTCATTCCTTTTGTGATTAGGCACTATAATCATGTTCTCCTTATTGGGATACACGATACTGATGGTTTCATTTAGCAAGAAAAGCTTTTTTTTCCACCATTTTCTTTAAAATCAAAGTTCATTCATTAAATGACAGAAACTTGGATTCTCATAATAAACTTCATTACTTTTGTGATTGGGCCCCACAATCATGTTTTTCTCATTGGAATACATGATACTGATGCTTTAGTTTTGCAGGAAAAGCTTTTCTTTCCACCTTTTTTATAGAATTAAAGTTCAACCCTCAAATAGGATAGACTTGGATTCTCATAACAATCTCAACCTTTTTTGTGATTCAGCACTACATTTATGTTCTTCTCATGGGAATACACGATATTGGTGTTTTGGTTTGGCAAGAAAAGCTTTTCACCCAACCATGTTTGTTATAATCAAAGTTCATTGGTCAAAAAAGACAAACTTCGATTCTTATAAAATTAAAGTTTGTTCGTCAAACAAGCAAACTTGGATTCTCCTAATAATTTCCACTTTTTCGTGATTTGGCACCACGTTCATGCCCTCTTCATTGGGGTACATGATATTGGTGCTTTGGTTTGGCAAGAAAAGATTTTCTCTCAACCTTTTCTTTATAATTAAAGTTCATCCATCAAGTGAGACAAACTTTGATTCTCATAATAATCTTTATTTTTTTATGATTGGGCACCACAATCATGTTCTCCTCATTGGGATACATGATGCTGATGCTCTGGTTTCACAAGAAAAGGTTTCCTTTCCACCATTTTCATTAGAAAGAAGGTTCGTCCATCAAATGATCCAAGCTTGGATTCTCATAATAATTTTCATTAGTTTTTTGATTGGGCACAACAATCATGTTCTCCTTATTGCGTTACACAATATTAACCCTTTGGTTTGGCAAGAAAAGCTTTCATTCCACCATTTTCCTTATAATCAAAGTTCATCCTTCAAATAAGTCAAACTAGGATTCTCATAATAATTTTCATTCTTTTTGGGATTGAGCACTACAAGCATGTTCTCCTCATTAAGGTACATGATATTGATTCTTTGGCTTGGTAAGAAAACTCTTTTTTCCACTGATTTTCTTTAGAATTAAAGTTCATCCGTCGAATGAGGCAAACTGGGATTCTTATAATAATCTCCATTCTTTTGTGACTCAGCATGACAATCACATTATCCATATGAGGTACATGATATTGGTGCTTTGGTTTGGTAAAAAAAGGTTTTCTTTTAACCATTTTCCTTATAATCCAAGTTCATCCATTAAAAGAGAGAAACTTTGACTCCCATAATAATCTTCATGTTTTTTTGTGTAGGCACCACAATCACGATCTTTACGGCGGGATACATGGTACTAATGCATTAGTTTGGCAAGAAAAGCTTTTCTTTCCACATTTTTCATAAAACTAATGTTTGTCTGTCAAATGTGGCAAACTGGGATTCTTGTAGTAATCTCCATTCTTTTGTGACTAGGCATGACAATCATGTTCTCCACATTAGATACATGATATTGGTGTTTTGGTTTGGCAAGAAAAGTTTTCCTCTCAACCATTTTCCTTATAATCTAAGTTCATCCATCAAAAGAGACAAACATTGATTCTTGTAATGATCTTCATTTTGTTTGTTATTGGGCACCACAATCAAGGTTTCTATATTAGGATACATGATACTGATGAATTGGTTCACAAGAAAAGCTTTTTTTTTTACATTTTTTGTAGAATTAAAGTTCATCTGTCAGGAGACAAACTTGGATTCTCGTAATAATCTCTATTTTTTTATGATTGGGCACTACACTCATTTTCTCCTCATTAGGATACATGATATTGATGCTTTGGTTTGGCAACAAAATCTTATCTCTCAATTATTTTTCTCATAATCAAAATTCATCCGTCAAATGAGATAAACTTGGATTCTCATAATAATCTTCATTTTTTTTGTGATTGGGCACTACAATCATGTTCTCCTAATTAGGATACATGATGCTAATGCTCTAGTTTGGCAAAAAAAGTATTCCTTTTGTCGCAACGTACCTTGGGGTGGATCCTCGCGGATCTAAGAGTGCGTACGACTTAAAATATTATCCTGACTTGAAAAATATCTTCTCGACTAAGACTATTCTTTGCCGATGTGAGGAGAATGAGAATCTATGGATTTTCAACTTATTATACAATGAGGGGGACCATAAGA
>JBBYHO010181380.1:0-98062 GCA_038382025.1 Adansonia gregorii | reverse complement strand
TTCATTCACTAAAATCACACTCCAAAAGCTTATTGTTTGGATTTCTCAAGTTTGTCTACGAAAATTTTAATTTATCAAGATTTTGAGAAATCAATTCACCCCCCTCTTGATTTCATTCACCACCTAAAGGTCTAACAGATTGTTATGACAATCCATGTTTGCCCACTTGATGGATAAACTTTGATTCTAAGGAAATTGGTGAAAAAAAGCTTCTCTTGTCAAATAAAAGCATCAGAACCTTGCATCCTAATGAGGAGAATGTGTTTATAATGCCCATTCACCAAAAGACTGGAGATTATTATGTGAATCCAAGTTTATCCCATTTTAAGGACAAATTTTGACTCTAAGGAAAATGATGGAATGAAATGCTTCTCTGACCAAATGAAAGCGTTAGAACTGCGAATCTCAATAAGGAGAAAGTGTTTATAGTGCCCATTCACCAAAAGAATGGATATTATTACAAGAATCCAAGTTTGTCACATTTGACAACTGAACTTTGCTTATAAGTAAAATGGTAGAATGAAAAGCTCATCCTGCCAAATCAAAGCTGTAAAATAGTGTATCCCAAGAAGGATAATGTGTTTATATAGCCTAATCACTAAAGGATTAGAGATTATTATGATAATCCATATTTGCCCAGTTGACAGATGAACTTTGATTCTAAGGACATTAGTGGGAAAAAAAGCTTTTCTTGCGAAAGTAGAGTATCATAACCATGTATCCTAATGAGAAGAATACATTTATAGTGCTTAATCAACAAAAGAATTTAGATTATTACGATAATCCAAATTTATCCCATTTGTCATCTAAACTTTGATTATAAGGAAAATGGTGGAATGAAAAGTTTTTCTTGCGAAATCAATGCTCTAAAATCATGTATCCTAGTTAGGAGAATGTGTTTATAGTGCCGAATCACCAAAAGAATGAGGATTATTACAAGAATCTAAATTTGTCCCATTTAACAGCTAAACTTTGATTCTAAGGATAATAGTGGAATAAAAAGCTTCTCTTGCCATATCAAAGTATCAAAATCGTGTATCCCAATAAGGAGAACATGTTTCTAGTGCCTAATCGCCAAAAGAAAGGAGATTATTACGAGAATCCAACTTTGTTCGATTTGAGGGATAAACTTTGACTCCAAGGAAAATGGTGGAATAAAAAGCTTTTTTTCCTAAATCAAAGCATCAGAACCGTGTATACTAATGAGGAGAATGTTTTTATAGTGCCCAACTACCAAACGAATAGAGACTTTTACGATAATCCAAGTTTGTCTTTAAGGAGAGAACTTCGATTCTAAGGATAATAGTGGAAAGAAAAACTTTGCTTTCAATACGAAAACATCAAAACCATGCATCCTAATAAGGAGAATGAGTTGTAACGCCCAATCACCAAATGACTAGAGATTATTATAGTAATCCATATTTGCTTATTTGAGGGATGAACTTTGATTCTAAAAAAAATGGTGAAAAGAAAAGCATTTCCTTCAAAACCAAAGAATGAAAACCTTATATCCTAAGAAAAAGAATGTGTTTGTGTTGCCTAATTACCAAAAGAATGGATATTTATTACAAGAGCCTATGTTTATCCCATTTGAAGGAGGAACTTTCATTCTAAGAAAAATGGCAAACCAAAATGTTTTCCTCCAAAACCAAAGCATCAAGCCATGCAACCTAATGAGGAGAACATGTTTATAGTGCCCAATCACAAAAAGGATGGAGATTGTTACAAGAATCCATGTTTGATTCATGACGGATGAACTTTGATTCTAAAGAAAATATAGGAATGAAAAGCTTTTCTTGGGAAGTCAAAGCATCAAAACCATTTATACTTATAAGAAGAATATGTTTATAATGCCCAATCAACAAAAAAAAGGAGATTTTTATAAGAATCCAAGTTTGTCCCAAGACAAATGAACTTTAATTCTAAAGAAAATTGTTGAATACAAAGCATCTTTTACCAATTCAAAGCATCAAAACCATGTATAGCAATGAGGATTTAAAAGCGTTTATAGTGCCTAACCACCAAAAGAATTGAGATTATTATAAGAATCCAAGTTTGTCCTATTTGAAGGACCAACTTTGATTCTATAGAAAGTGGCAAAATGGAAAGCTTTTCACGCCAAGCCAAAGCACCAAAACCATGTAACCCAATAAGGATAATGTGTTTATAGTGCCTAATCACCAAAAGAATGGAGATTATTACAAAAATCCAAATTTTTCCTATTTGAGGGATAAACCTTGCTTCTAAGAAAAATGGTGGAAAAAAGCTTTTTCAATAAAACTAAAGCATCAAAGCCATGCAACCTAATGAGGAAAACATGTTTATGGTGCCTAATCTCCAAAAGAATGGAGATTATAACAAGAATCTAAGTTTGTCCTATTTAACGAATGAACTTTGATTTTAAGAAAAATAGGGAAAAAATGCTTTTCTTGAAAAACCAAAGCATCAAAGCCATGCAACCTAATAAGGAGAATGTGTTTATAATGCACAATCTCCAAAAGAATGGAGATTATTACAAGAATCCAGGTTTGTCCCATTTGACAGACGAACTTTAATTCAAAAGAAAATGGAGTAACGAAAAACACCCCCTGCCAAATTAAAGCATCAAAACATTGTATCCTATGAGGAGATAGTTTTTATAATGCCCATTCACCGAAAGAATGGAGATTAATACTAGAATCCAAGTGTATCCCCTTTGACAACTAAACATTGATTCTAAGGAAAATGGTGGACCGAAGAGCTTCTTTTGGCAAATTAAAGCATACAAATCATTTATCGCAATGAAGAGATTGTATTTATAGTGATCGATCCCCAGAAGAATGGGTTTTATTACGAGAATCCAAGTTTGTCACATTTGACAATTGAACTTTGATTCTAATGAAAGTGGTGGAATGAAAACCTTTTCTTGCCAAATCAAAGTAGAAAAATCATGTATTCTACTGAGAAAAATGTGTTTATAATGCCAAGTCCTCAAAAGAATCGATATTATTATGAGAATCCAAGTATATCACATTTGACAACCAAGCATTGATTCTAAGGAAAATGGTGGAATTGAAAGCTTCTCTTGCCAAATCAAAGCTCTAAAATTGTGTATCCTAATTAGGAGAATGTGTTTATAGTGCCTAATCACCAAAAGAATAGTGATTATTACAAGAATCCAAATTCATCCCATTTGATAGCTAAACCTTTATTCTAAGGAAGCTGGTGGAATGAAACGCTTCTCTTGCTAAATCAAAGCATCAAAACCATGTATCCCTGCAAAGAGAATGTGTTTATAGTGCATAATCACTAAAAGAATGGAGATTATTATGTGTGTCCAAGTTTGTACCTTTTTAAGGATAAACTTTAACTCTGAGGGAAGTGGTGGAATGAAAAGCTTCTCCTGCCAAAACAAAGCATTAGAACCATGCATCCTAATAAGGAGAATGTGTTTATAGTGCCTATTCACCAACAGAATGGATATTATTACGAGATTCCAAGTTTGTCACATTTGAAAATGAAACATTGCTTCTAAGGAAAACGGAGAATGAAAAGCTTTCTTGCCAAATCAAAGTCGCAAAACTATGTATCCCAAGGAGGAGAATGTGCTTATATTGCCTAATCACCAAATGAATGGAGATTGTTACGATAATCCATGTTTGCCCACTTTGATGGATGAACTTTGATTCTAAGGAAATTGGCGAAAAAAAGCTTTTCTTGTCAAATAAAAACATCAAAACCATGCATCCCAATAAGGAGAATATGTTTGTAAAGCCTATTCACCAAAAGATTAGAGATTATTATGAAAATTCAAGTCTGTCCTATTTTAGGGACAAACTTTGACTTTAAGGAAAATGATGGAATAAAATGCTTCTCTGACTAAATCAAAGCATCAAAACTATGAATCCCCATGGGGAAAAAGTGTTTATAGTGCCCATTCACCAAAAGAATGGATATTATTACAAGAATCCAAGTTTGTCATATTTGACCATTGAACTTTGCTTATAAGTAAAATGGTGGAATGAAAAGCTTATCTTGTTAAATCAAAGCTCGAAAATCATGCATCCTAATAAGAAGAATATGTTTATTGTGCCCAATCACCAAAAACTTAGAGATTATCATGAGAATCCAAATTTGTCCCTTTTGACAGTTGAACTCTTAATCTAAGGAAAATGGTAAAATGAAAAGCTTCTCATGTCAAATCAATGCATCAAAACCATTTATCCTAATGAGAAAAATGTGCTTATAGCGCCAACCCTCAAATAAATGGATATTATTGCGAGAATCCAAGTTTGCCCTATTTGACAATTGACCTTTGATTATAAGGAAAATGCTGGAATGAAAAGCTTCTCTTGCCAAATCAAAGCTCCAAAACCTTGTATCCTAATAAGGCAAATAAGTTTATCAAAAAAATAAACATTATTACAAGAATCCAAATTTCTCCCATTTGACAGCCATACTTTTACTCTAAGGAAAATGGTGGAATAAAAAGCTTCTCCTGCCAAATCAAAGCATCAAAATTATGTATCCCTATTAGGAGAATATGTATATAGTGCACAATCACTAAATAAATGAAGATTATTATGAGAATCCAAGTTTCTCCCATTTAAGGGAAAAACTTTGACTCTAAAGAAAATGGTGGAATGAAAAGCTTCTCTTGGCAAACCAAAGCATCAAAACCATTTGTCCTTTTGAGGAGATAGTGTTCATAATGCCCATTCAACAAAGGAATGGTGACCATTACTAGAATCCATGTTTATCCTATTTAACAACCAAACTTTCATTTTAAGGAAAATAATGGAATGAAAAGCTTCTCTTGCTAAATCAACACTCCAAAATCGTGTATCCCAATGTGGAAAATGGGTTTATAGTGCCCAATCGCCAAAAGAATGGAGATTATTATGAGAATCCAAATTTGTCTCTTTTGATAGTTAAACTTTAATTTTCAGGATAGTGGCACAATGAAAAGCTTTTCCTGCCAATTGAAAGCATCAAAATAGTGTACCCTGATAAGGATAATGTGTTTATAGTGCCTAATCACTAAAAGAATGGAGATTATTATGGGAATCAAAGTTTGTCACATTTCAATGATAAACTTTGACTCCAAGGTAAATGATGGAATAAAAAAGCTTTTCTTGCCAAATCAAATCATTAAAACCGTGTATCCCTATAAGGAGATAGTGTTTAAAATGCATATTCATAGAAAGAGTGGAGATTATTAGTAGAACCCAAGTTTGTCAAATTTGATAACCGAACTTTAATTCTAAGGAAAATAGTGGAATAAAAAGTTTATCTTGACAAATTAAAGCCTTAAAACCGTGTATCCCAATGTGCAAAATGTGTTTATAGCACCCAATCTTTAAATTAATGGAGACTATTATAGTAATCCAAGTTTATCCCATTTGAAGGATGAACTTTGATTCTTAGGAAAATGGTAGAAAGAAAAGCTTTTCTTTCAAACCAAAGCATAAAAAATGTATATCCCTATGAAAAGAATGAGTTAACACTGTCCTATCACCCAAAAAATAGAGATTATTATGAGAATCCATATTTGTCCCATTTGAGGGATGAACTTTGATTCTAAGGAAAATGGCAAAAAAAAGCTTTTCCTACAAAACACAAGCATCAAAACCCTGCCACCTAATGAAGAGAATGTGTTTATGGTGCCCAATTACCAAAAAATGGAGATTATTACAAGAATCAATGTTTGTCCCATTTAATAGATAAAGATTATATCTAAAGAAAATGGTTCAACAAAAAACATCTATTGCACAATTAAAGAGTCAAAACCTTGTATCCCTATGAGGAAAAAGTGTTTATAATGCCCATTCACCAAACGAAAGGAGATTATTAGTAGAATACAAGTTTGTCCTATTTGACAGCCAAACTTTGATTCTAAGGAAAATGGTGGAATGGGAAGCTTCTCGTATCAAATCAGGGCATCAACACCATGTAGCCTAATGAGGAGAGTTGTTTATAGCGCCCGATCACTAAATGAATGGAGATTAATTTGATAATCCATGTTTGTCCCACTCGACAAATGAACTTCGATTCTCAGGAAAATGGTGGAAAGAAAAGAGTTTTTTTACAAAAACAAAGTATCAAAATCGTGTATCCTAGTGAGGAGAATGTGTTTAAAATCCTAATCACTAAAAGAATGAAGATTATTATGAGAATCCTAATTTGTCCCATTTATCAACTGCATTTTTATTCTAAGAAAAATGGTGGAATGAAAAGCTTCTCCTACTAGATCAAAGCTTCAAAATTGTGTAACCCAATAAAGAGAATGTGTTTATGGTGCACAATCACTAAAAGAATGGAGATTGTTATGAGAATCCAAATTTGTCCTATTTGACAATTGAACTTTGATTCTAAGGAAAATTCTTGAATGAAAAATTTCTCTTACCAAATCAAAGCATTAAAACAATGTATCCCTATGAGGAAAATGTTTTTATTGTGCCCAAAAACCAAAAAACGGAGATTATTATGACAATCCATGTTTGTCCAATTTAAGGGCTGAACCTTGATTCTAAGAAAATGAATGAAAAGCTTCTCTTGCCAAATCAAAGCATCGAAATCGTGTATTTTTATAAGGAAAATTCTTTTATAGTGCCCGATCACCAAATGAATGGTGATTATTATGAAAATCCTTGTTTGTACACATTTGATAGATGAACTTTGATTCTATAGAAAATGGTGGAAAGAAAAGCTTTTCTTGCAAAACCAAAGCATCAAAACTGTGTATCCCAATAAGAAGAATGGGTTTATAGTGACACAAGAACAAATAGAGATTATTACGAGAATCCAAGTTTGGCATATTTAAGGGATGAACTTTGATTCCAAAGTATATTGCAAAAAAAAAGCTTTTCCTACAAAACCAAAGCATGAAAACCACACAACCTAATGAAAAGAACGTGTTTATAGTGCTCAATCTCAAAGGAAAAGAGATTATTACAAGAATCCAAGTTTGTCACATTTAACAAATGAACTTTGATTCTAAGCGAAATTATGCAACAAAAAAGGCCTCATGCCAAATCGAAGCATCAAAACCTTGTATCCCTATAAGAAAAAAGTGTTTATACTGCCCATTCACCAAAAAATGAAGATTATCACTAGAATCCTACTTGGTCCCATTTGACAACCAAATATTGATTCTAAGAAAAATGTGGAATAAAAAGCTTCTCCTGCTAAATCAAAGCATCAAAACTATCTATGATAGTGAGGAGAATATGCTTGTGGTGCCTAATCACCAAAAGAATAGAGATTATTACAAGAATCCAAGTTTATCCCATTTGAGGGATGAACTTTGATTTTAAGGAAAATGGTGGAATAAAAAACTTCTCTTGCCAAATTAAAGCATCAGAACCTTGTATCCCTATAAGGAAAATATGTTTATAGTGCCCAATCACCAAATGAATGGAATCTATTAGGATAATCCAAGTTTGCCCTATTTGAAAGACAAATTTTGATTTTAAAGAAAAAAAGAAAGAAAAGCTTTTCTTTCAAAACCAAAGCATTAAGACCATGTATCCAAATGTGGTGATATGTTTATAATGCCCAATCACCAAACAAATGGAGTCTATTACAATAGTTAAAGTTTGTCCATTTGAGGGAGGTATTTGATTCTACGAAAAATAGTGGAAAAGGCTTTTCTTGCAAAAGCAAAGTATAAAAAATGTGTATCCCGATGAGGAGAAAATGTGCTTATAATGCCCAATCTTAAAAAGAATGAGTATTATTATGTGAATACTAGCCTGTCTCATTTGACAGACGAGCTTTGATTTTAAAGGAAAATAGTGGAATGAAAAGCATCTCTTGCCAAGTCAAAGCCTCAAAACCATGTACACTAATAAGGAAAATGTGTTTATGGACCGCAATCACCAAAAGAGTGGAGATTGTTATGAGAATCCAAGTTTGTCCCATTTGAGGGATGACAAACGTTGATTATAAGGAAAATGGTGGAATAAATAGGCTTTTTTGCCAAATCAAAGCATAAAAACCATCTTTCCCAATGAAAAGGATATGTTCGTAATGCCCAATCACCAAATGCATGGTGATTCTTATGATAACCCAAGTCTACTTTGACGGATAAATTTTGATACTCAGAAAAAAAGTGGAAAGAAAAGCTTTTCCTAGAAAACCAAACCTTAAAGACTGTGTATCCCAATAAGAAAAATGTAGTTATAGTGCCCAATCATTAAATAAATAGAAACTATTATGATAATCCAAGTTTATCCCATTTGAGGACGAACCTTATTTCTATCAAAAATTATGGGAAAAAAAGCTTTTTTTTCAAAACCAAAACATCAAAACCATGTATTCAATGAGGAGAATATATTTATAGTGCCCAATCATCAAATGAATGGAGATTATTATAATAATCTAGGTTTGTTCCACTTAATGTATGAACTTTGATTCTAAGGAAATGGTGGAAAGAAAAGCTTTTCTTCCAAAACTAAGGTATAAAAATCATGTATCCCAGTGAGGAGAATGTGTTTATAGTGCCCAATCTCCAAATGAAAGAAGACTATTACGATAATTGAAGTTTGTCCCATTTGAAGTATGAACTTTGATTCTAAGGAAATGGTGGAAAGAAAAGCTTTTGTTTCAAAACTAAAGCATCAAAATCGTGATCCCAATGAGGTAATGAATTTATAATGGCCAATCACCAAATGAATAGAGATTATTATGAGAATCCATGTTTGTTTTATTGGAGGGATGAATTTTAATTCTAAGGAAAATAATGAAAAAAAGCTTTTCCTATAAAACCAAAGCTTTAATGTTATGCAACCTAATAGGAGAATGCGTTTGTGGTACCTAATCTCCAAAAGAATGGAAATTATTACAAGAATCCAAGTATGTCCCATTTAATGGACAAACTTAAAATCTAAAGAAAATTGCGTAACGAAAAGCACCTTTTCCTAAACCAAAGCATAAAACTGTATATCCCTATGAGGAAAAAGTATTTATAATGCCCATTCACCAAAAGAATAGAGATTATTACTAGAATCCATGTTTTTCCTATTTGATAGCCAAACTTTGATTTTAAGGAAAATAGTGGAATGAAAAGTTTCTCTTGCCAAATCAAAGCATCAAGATTGTGTATCCCAATGAGGGGGGTGTGTTTATAGTGCCTAATCACCAAATGAATAGAGATTATTATGATAATCCATGTTTGTTCCACTTGATAAATAAACTTTGATTCTAAGGAAAATGGCAAAAATATAAGCTTTTCTTGCAAAATTAAAGTGTCAAAACCATGTATCCTAACGAGGAAAATATGTTCATCGTACCCAATCACAAAAAGAATGGAAATTATTATGAGAATCTAAGTTTATTCTAATGGACAGATGACTTTAATTCTAAGAAAATATATTATACGAAAAGCTTTTCATGGAGAACCAAAGCATTATCTCAATGAGGAAAACGTGTTTGTAGCACCTAATCCCTAAAAGAATGGATATCATTACGAGAATCCAAGTGTGTCCCATTCGACAGCCAAACTTTAATTCTAATGAAAATTATGGAATGAAAAACTTCTCTTGCTAAATTAAAGCATTAAAACCATGTATCCTAGTAAGGAGAATGCATTTATAGAGACCAATCACCAAATGAAAAAAGACACAATAATCCAAGTTTGTCCCGTTTAAGAAACAAACTTTAATTTTAAGGAAAATGGTGGAAAAAATGCTTTTTTTTTTCAAAACTAAGGCATCAAAACTGTGTATCCCAATAAGGAGAATAAGTTTATAGCTGTCAATCATCCAAAGATTATTATGAGAATCCAAGTTTGTCCTCTTTAAAAGGTGAACTTTGATTCTAAGCAAAATGGTGAAAAAAGGTTTTCCTATAAAACGAAAGCATCAGAGCCATGCAACCTAAGAAGGAGAACATGATAATGTGCAATCTCCAAAAGAATGGAGATTATTCCAAGAATCCAAGTATGTCATATCTGATGAGTGAGCTTTAGTTCTAAAAAAATGGTGTAACAAAAAGCAAAGCATTAAAACCCTGTATCCTTATAAGGAGAAAGGTTTATAATGCTTATTCACCAAAAAGGTGGAGATCATTACTAGAACCCAAGTTTACCCCATTTGACAGCTAAACTTTGATTTTAAGAAAAATGGTGGAATGAAAAACTTCTCTTGCCAAATCAAAGCATCAAGGCTGTGTATCATAACGAGGAGATTGTGTTTACAGCGCCCAATCACCAAATGAATGGAGATTATTTCAAGAATCCATGATTATCCCAATAGGTGGATGAACTTTGATTATAAGGAAAATGATGGAAAGAAGCTTTTCTTGCTAAAGCAAAGCATCAAAACAATGTGTCTTAACAAAGAGAATATGCTTATATTGCCCAATCACAAAATGAATAAAAATTATTGTGAGAATTCTAGTTTATCCCATTTTACAGGTGAACTTTGATTCTAAGGAAAATTATGGAAAACAAGGCATTTCTTAGAAAGCTAAATTATCAAAACTGATATCTTAATGAAGAGAATGTGTTTATAGCACCCAATCCCCAAAAAAATGGATATCATTATAAGAATCCAAGTTTATCCCATTTGATAATCAAACTTTGATTCTAAGGAAAATTATGGAATGAAAAGCTTTTCCTGCCAAACCAAAGCATCAAAACCTTGTATCCCAATGAGGAAGATGTGTTTGTAGTGCCCAATCACCAAATGAATAGAGATTGTTATGATAATATAAGTCCCATTTAATAGATAAATTTTTATAATAAATAAAATGGTTGGAAGGAAAGCATTTCTTGAAAAACCAAAGCATCAAGACCATGTATCCTAATAAGGAGAATGTGATTATAGTGCCCAATCCCTAAAGGAATGGATATTATTGCTAGAATCCAAGTTAGTCTTATTTGAGGGATGAACTTTGATTCTAGTGAGAATAGTGAGACAAAAAAGCTTTTCCTATAAAACCAAAGCATAAAACCAAAGGAAAATATATTTATAATGCCCAATCTCCAAAATAATGGAGATCATTACAAGAATATAAGTTTGTCTCATTTGATGGCTGAACTTTGATTTTAAAGAAAATGGTGCTACCAAAAACACCTCTTACCCAATCAAAGCATCAAAACCTTGTATCCTTATAAGATAAAAGTGTTTATAATGCCTATTCACCAATAGAATAGAGATTAATACTGAAATCCAAGTTTCTCCTATTTCATAGTCAAACTTTGATTCTAAGGAAAATGGCGGAATGGGAAGTTTCTCTCGCCAAATCAGAGCATCAACATCGTGTAGCCCAATGAGGAGAGTGTGTTTATAGTGCTTGATCACTAAATGAATGGAGACAAATTTGATAATCCATGGTTATCCCACTTGATGAATAAACTTTGATTCCAAGAAAAATGGTGGAAAGAAAAGCTTTACTTATAAAACCAAAGCATTAAAACCCTGTATCTTGATAAGGAGAATGGGTTTATAGTGCCCAATCACCAAAATAGTAGAGATTATTGCGAGAATCTAAGTTTGTCCCATTCGACAGGCGAACTTTGATTTTAAGGAAAATTATGAAAAAAAAAAGCTTGTCTTAGAGAAATAAAGCATCAAAACCATGTATCTCAATGAAGAGAATATGTTTGTAGAACCCAATCCCCAAAAGGCTAAATCCCTAAAAGGATGGACATTATTGCAAGAATCCAAGTTTATCCCATTTGATGAGTGAACTTTGATTCTAGAGGAAATGTTGTAAAGAAAAACACCTACTGCCAAATCAAAGCATCAAAACCTTGTATCCAAATAAGGAGGATGTGTTTGTAGTGCCTAATCACCAAATAAATAATTCTTGTTATGATAATCCAAGTCCCATTCGATGGATAAATTTTTATTCTAAATAAAATGGTGGAAAGAAAAGCATTTATTGGAAAACCAAAGCATCAAGACCATGTATCCCAGTAAGGATAATGTGATTATAGTGCTTAATCCCCAAAGGAATAGATATATTGCTAGAATCCAAGTTCATCCCATTTGAGGGACTAACTTTAATTCCAACAAGAATAAGGAGAAAAAAATGCTTTTCCTGCAGAACCAAAGCAGCAAAGCCATGCAACCTAACATGGAGGATGTGTTTATTATGCCTAACCTCCAAAAGAATAGAGATTATTACAAGAATTCAAGTTTGTCCCATTTGATGGGTGAACTTTGATTCTAAAGGAAATAGTGTAACAAAAATGCCTTTTGCCAAATCAAAGAACAAAAACCTTGCATCCTTATGAGATGAAAGTGTTTATAATCCCTATTCAGCAAAAGAATATCCAAGTTTGTCCTATTTGGCAGCTAAACTTTGAATCTAAGGAAAATGGTGAAATAAAAAGTTTTTCTGGCCAAATGAAAGCAGCACGTGTATCCTAATAAGGAGAATGTATTTATAGTGCCCAATCAAGAAATGAAAGGTAACTATTACAATAATCTAAGTTTGTCTGGTTTGAAGGATGAACCTTGATTCTAAGGAAAATGGTGGAATTAAAAGCTTCTTTTGCAAAATCAAAGCATCAAAACCATGTATCCTAATAAGGAGAATGTGTTTATAGTGGCCAATCAGTAAAAAAAGGAGATTATTATAAGAATCCAAGTCTGCCTTATTTGAGTGCTGAACTTTGATTCTACGAAAAATGGTGAAAAGAAGACTTTCCTACAAAAGAAAAGCATCAAAGCCATGCAACTTAATGAGAAGAATGTGTTTATAGCTACCAATCTTCTCTAAAGTATGGAGATCATTACAAGAATCAAAGTTTATCCCATTTGATGATCGAACTTTGATTCAAAGGAAAATGGTGTAACGAAAAACACCTCTTTCGAAATAAAAGCATCAAAACCTTGTATCCCTATGAAGAGAAAGTGTTTATAATGCCCAATCGCCAAATGGATGGAGATTTTTACAATAATACATATTTATCCCATTTGATAGACAAACTTTGATTCTATGAAAAATAGTGGAAAGAAAAGCCTTTCTTGCAAAATTAAAGCATCAAAACCATGTATCCCAATGAAAAGAATGCATTGATAGTGCCCAATCACCAAAAGGATGGAGATTATTATGAGAATCTAGGTTTGTCCCATTTAAAGGATAATCTTAGATTCTAACAACAATAGTGACAAAAAAAGGCTTTTCTTTCAGAACCAAACCATCAAAGCCATGCAACCTAATGAGGAGAAGATTCTTATAGTGCCCAATCTCCAAAAGAATGGAGTTTGTTACAAGAATCCAAGTTTGTCCCATTTGGGCGGTGAACTTTAATTGTAAAGGAAATCGTGTAACAGAAAACACCTCTTACCAAATCAAACTGTTAAAACCTTATATCCTTATGAGGTAAAAGTGTTTATAATGCCTATTCACCAAAAGAAATCCAAGTTTGTCCTATTTGATAGCCAAACATTGATTTTTTTTACAAAACCAAAGCATCAAAGCCATGCAGCCTAATGAAAACATGTTTATAGTGGCCCTTCTCTAAAAGAATGGAGATTATTACAAGAATCCAAGTACACCTTATTTTATGGACGAACATTTATTCTAAAGAAAATAGTATAATGAAAAACACCTCTTCCTAAATTAAAGCATCAAAACCCTATATCCCTATGATGTAAAAGTGCCCATTCACCAAAACAATAGAGATTATTACTAGAATCCAAGTTTGTCCCATTTGATAGCCAAACTTTGATTCTAAGGAAAATGATGGAATGAAAAGTTTCTTTTGCTAAATCAAAGCATTAAGACTATGTATCCTAATGAGGTGAATATATTTATAGTGCCCAATCACCAAATGAATGGAGATTATTAAGATAATCCAGGTTTATCGTATTTGATAGATGAACTTTGCTTTTATGGAAAATGGTGGGAAAAAAGTTTTTCTTACAAAAGCAAAGTATCAAATCCGTGTATCCAAATCAGGAAAATGTGTTTATAGTGCCCAATCACAAAAAGAGTAGAGATTATTATGAGAATCCAAGTTTGTCCTATTTGGTGGATAAACTTTGATTCTAAGGAAAATTGTGAAAAAAAAAGCTTTTCATGGAAAACCAAAGCGTCAAAATCGTGTATCTCAATGAAGAAAATGTGTTTATAGCACCCAATCCCCGAAAGAATGGATATAATTACCAAAATCCACGATTGTCCCATTTGATAGCCAAACTTTGATTCTAAGGAAAATTGTGAAATGAAAAGCTTCTCTTGCTAAATTAAAGCATCAAAGCCGTGTATCCCAATGAGGAGGGTGCTTTTGTAGTGCCCAATCACCAATAAATGGAGGTTGTTATGATAATCCAAGTCCTATTTAATGAACAAATTTTTATGCTAAATAAAATGGTGGGAAGAAAAGCATTTCCTATAAAACCAAAGTATCAAGACCATGTATCCCAATAAGGAGAATCTGATTATAGTGCTCAATCCCTAAAAGACTAATATTATCTCTAGAATCAAAGTTTGTCCCATTGAGTGATGAACTTTGATTCTAATAAAAATAGTGAGAAAAAACTTTTCATGCAAAACCAAAGTATTAAAGGCATGCAACCTAATGAGGAGAACATTTATTACTACCCCAATCTCTAAAAGAACAAAGATTATTATAAGAATCTAAGTTTGTCATATTTGATGGTTGAGCTTTGATTTTAAAGGAAATAGTGCAACGAAAAACACCTCTTGCCAAATCAATGCATTAAAACCTTGTATGCTTATGAGAGGAAAGTGTTTATAATGCCCATTCACCAAAAGAATGGAGATTATTACTAGAATCCAACTTTGTCCCAATTTATAGCCGAACTTTCATTCTACGAAAAATAATGGAATAAAAAGCTTTTCTAGCTAAATCACAGCATCAAGAATGGGCATCCTAATGAGGAGAATGTGTTTACAGTGCCAGTTACCAAATGAATGGAAATTACTATGATAATCCATGTTTGTCCCATTCGATAGATGAACTTTTCTTTTATGGAAAATGGTGGAAAGAAAAACTTTTCTTGCAAAACCAAAGCATCAAAACCGTGTACCCCAATGAGGAGAATGGATTTATAGCACTCAATCACAAAAGAAATGGAGATTATTATAAGAATTTTGTCCTATTTGAGGGATGAACTTTGATTCTACAAAAATTACAGGAAAAAAAGCTTTTCTTGTAAAACCAGAGCATCATAGGATGCAACCGAACGAGGAGAATGTGTTTAGTGCCAAATCTCTAAAAGAATAGAGATTGTTACAAGAATCCAAGCTTGTCCCATTTGATGGGTGAACTTTGATTCTAAAGGAAATGGTGTAACAAAAAACACCTCTTGCCAAATCAATGCATCAAAACCTTGTATCCTTCTTAGATAAAAGTTTTTTAAATGCTTGTTCACCAAAAGAATAGAGATTATTACTAAAATCTAAGATTGTCTCTTTTAAGAGCTGAACTTTAATTCTCAGTTCAACAGTGGAATAAAATGCTTTCTTTGCCAAATCAAAGCATTAAAACTATGTATCCCAATAAGGAGCATATGTTTATTGCACCAAATCAATAAATGAATGAAGATTATTATGATAATCCATGTTTCTCCCATTCCACAGATGAATTTTGATTCGATGAAAAATGGTGGGAAAAAAAGCTTTTCTCGTAAAACCATAGCATTAAAATAGTGCATCCTAATAAGGAGAAATGGTTTATAGTGCCCAATCACTAAAAGAATAAAAGTTATTATGAGAATCTAGGTTTGTCTTATTTAAGGGATGAAGTTTGATTCTAATGAAAATAGTGAGGAAAAAAGCTTTTCCTAAAAAACTATAGCATTAAAGGCCTGCAACCTAACATGGAGAATGTGTTTATAGTGCCCAATCTCTAAAAGAATAGAGATTATTACAAGAGTCTAAGTTTGTCCTATTTGATGGGTGAACTTTGATTATAAAGGAACTGGTGTAACAAAAAACCCTCTTGCCAAATCAATGCATCAAAACCTTGTATACTTAAGAGATGAAAGTGTTTATAGTGCCCATTCACCAAAAGAATGGAGATTATTACTAGAATCCAAGTTTCTCCTGTTTGATAGTCGGACTTTGATTTTAAACAAAATGGTAGAATGAAAAGCTTCTCTTGCCAAATCAAAGAATCAAAACTGTGTATCCTAATGGGAAGAATGCGTTTGTCTCGCCTAATCACCAAATGATTGTAGATTATTACGATAATCCATGTTTGCCCCATTCGACAGATGAACTTTTCTTCTATGAAAAATAATGGAAAGAAAAGCTTTTCTTGCAAAACTAAAGCATCAAAACCATGTATCCCATTGAGGAGAATAGGCTTTTAGTCCTCAATCACCAAAAAAATAGAGATTATTATAAGAATCGAGGTTCGTCCCATGTGAGGGATGAACGTTGATTCTAATGAAATAGAGAGAAAAAAAGCTTTTCCTATAAAACCAAAGCATCAAAGGCTTGCAACCTAGCAAGGAGAATGCGTTTATAGTGCCCAATCTCCAAAAGAATAGAGATTATTACAAGAATCCAAGTTTATCTTATTTGATGGGTGAACTTTGATTTTAAAGGAAATGGTGTAATGAAAAAAACCTTTTTTCCAAATCAAAGCATCAAAACCTTATGAGGTGAAAGTGTTTATATTGCCTATTCAATAAAAGAATAGAGATTATCACTAGAATCTAAGTTTATCCCATTTGATAGTTGAACTTTGATTCTAAGGAGAATGGTGGAATAAAAAGCTTCTCTTGCCAAATCAAAGGCTCAAGACTATGTGTCCTAATGAAGAGAATGTGTTTATAATGCCCAATCACCAAATGAATAGAGATTATTATGATAATCCATTTATCCCTTTTGATAGATGAAGTTTGATTCCATGGAAAATAGTGGAAGTAAAAGCTATTTTTTTATTTGCAAAACAAATGCATCAAAATTGTGTATCCTACTGATGAGAATGGGTTTGTCATGCCCAATCACCAAAAAAATGGAGATTGTTATAAAAATCTAGGTTTGTTCCATTTGAAGGATGAACTTTGATTCTAATGAAAAGAGTAAGACAAGAAAGCTTTTCCTGCAAAACCAAAGCATCAAAGCCATGCAACTAACTGAGGAGAATATGTTTATAATGCCTAATCTCCAAAAGAATGGAGATTATTATAAGAATCTAGGTTTATCCCATTGGTTACTTTGATTCTAGATGGAATGGTGTAATGAAAAACACCTCATGCCAAATTAAAGCATCAAAACCTTGTATCCTTATGAGATGAAAGTGTTTACAATGTCCATTCACCAAAAAAAATCCAAGTTCATCCTATTTAATAGCTAAACTTTAAATCTAAGGAAAATGGTGGAATAAAAAGTTTGTCTTGACAAATGAAAGCATCAGTATCATGTATCCCAATAAGGAGAGTGTGTTTATAGTGCCCAATCACTAAATGAAAAGACACTACTATCATATCCAAGTTTGTCCCATTTGAGGGACAAACTTTGATTTTAAGAAAAATGATGGAAAGAAAAACTTTTCTTTCAGAACCAAACCATTAAAACGATGTATCGTAATAGAGAGAATGAGTTTATGGTGGCCAATCACCAAAAGAATAGAGATTGTTATGAGAATCCAAGTTTATCCTATTTAAAGAGTGAACATTAATTCTAAGGAAAATGGTGAAAAAAAGGTTTTCCTGCAAAACGAAAGCATCAAAGCCATGCTACCTAATAAAGAGAATGTGTTTATAGTGCCTAATCTCCAAAAGAATGGAGATTGTTGCAAGAATCCAAGTATGTCCCATTTAACGGATGAATTTAATTCTAAAACAATGGTGCAACAAAAAACACCTCTTCCTAAATCAAAGCATCAAAACCCTATATCCTTATGAGGAGAAACGATTTATAATGCCATTCACTAAAAGAATAAAGATTATTACTAGAATCCAAGTTTGTACCATTTGACAACCGAACTTTGATTTGAAGGAAAATGATGAAATAAAAAGGTTATTTTGCCAAATCAAAGCATTAAGACTATGTATCCCAAAGAGGAGAATTTGTTTATAGTACCCAATCACTAAATGAGTGGAGATTATTACGATAATCTATGTTTATCCCACTTGATGAATGAACATTGATTCTAAGGAAAATAGTGGAAAGAAAAGCTTTTCTTACAAAAGCAAAGCATCAAAACTATGTATCTCAAAGAGGAGAATGTATTTATAGCACCTAATTCCCTAAAGAATGGATATCATCATTAGAATCTAAGTTTATCCTATTTGATTACCAAACTTTGATTCTGAGGAAAATTGTGCAATGAAAAACTTCTTTTAGGAAAGTAAAGCATCAAAATCGTGTATCTCAAAGAGGAGAATATGATTATACTGCCCAAAAGAATGGATATTATTGCTAAAGTCAAGGTTTGTCCTATTCAAGGGATGAACTTTGATTGTAACAAAAATAGTGAGAAAAAAGCTTCTCCTGTAAAACCTAAGCATCAGACCCATGCAACCTAACGAGGATAATGTGTTTATAGTGCCTAATCTCCAAAAGAATGGAGATTACTACAAGAATCCAAGTTTGCCACATATGATGGGTGAACTTTGATTCTAAATGAAATAGGGTAATGAAAAACACCTCTTGCCAAATTAAAGCTTCAAAACCTTGTATTTTTACGAGATGAAAGTGTTTATCATGCCCATTCACCCAAAGAATGGAGATTATTACTAGAATCCAAGTTTGTCTCATTTAATAGCTAAATTTTAATTCTAAGGAAAATAGTGGAATGAAAAGCTTCTCTTGCCAGATCAAAGCATCAAGATTGCGTATCCTAATGAAGAGAATGTGTTTATAGTGCCCAACCACCAAATGAATAGAGATTACTACAAAATCCTTGTTTATCTTATTTAAAAGACAAACTTTGATTTTATGGAAAATGGTTGAAAGAAAGGCTTTTCTTGTAAAACCACGCATCAAAACCGTGTATCCTAATAAGGAGAATGGGTTTATAATGCCTAATCACCAAAGAATAGAGATTATTATGAGAATCTAGGTTTGTCCTATTTGAGGGATGAACTTTGATTCTAACAAAAAGAATGAGAAAAAAGCTTTTCTTGAAAAACCAAAACATTAAAGCGATGCAACCTAATTAGGAAAATGTGTTTTTTGTCCCTAATCTCCAAAAGAATGGAGATTATTAAATCCAAGTTTGTCCCACTTATGGGGTGAACTTTGATTCTAAGAAAAATGGTGCAATAAAAAGCTTCTCATGCCTAGTCAAAGCATGAAAACCATGCATACCAATGAGAAAAATCTGTTTATAGTGCCCAATCATCGAGAGAATGGAGATTATTATGAAAATCTAAGTTTGTCCTATTTAAGGGATGAGCTTTGATTCCAAGAAAAAGGGTGGAAAAAAAACTTCTCTTGCCAAATCAATGCATCAAGACTATGTATCCTAATGAGAAGAATATGTTTATAGTGCCCAATCAATAAATGAATGAAGATTATTATGATAATCCTTAGGTATCCCACAAACTTTGATTCTATGGAGAATGGTGGAAAGAAAAGCTTTTGTTGCAAAACCACAGCATCAAAACTATGTATCCCAATAAAGAGAATGGGTTTATGTGCCCAATCACCAGAATAATGGACATTATTATTTGAATCTAGGTTTACCCTATTTGAGGGATGAACTTTGATTCTAATGAAAATAATGAGAAAAAAAGCTTTTCTTGAAAAACCAATACATTAAAACCACGCAACCAAATGAGGAAAATATGTTTATAGCGCCTAATCTCCAAAAAAGTGGAGATTACTACAAGAATCCAAGTTTATCCCATTTGATTGGTGAACTTTGATTCTAAAGCAAATGGTGTAATGAAATACACCTCTTGCCAAGTCAAGGCATCAAAACCTTGTATCTTTATGAGATGAAAGTGTTTATAATGCCCATTCACCAAAAGAATAGAGATTATTACTAGAATCTAAGTTTATCCTATTTGACAGCTAAACTTTGATTCTAAGAAAAATAGTGGAGTAAAAAACCTTCTTTTGCCAAATGCAAGCCTCATGACTACGTATCCCAATAAAGAGAATATGTTTATAGTGCCTAATCCCTAAATAAATGGAAATTATTATGATAATCCATATTTATCCTATTTGATAGATAAAGTTTAATTCTATGGAAAATGGTGGAAGGAAAAGCTTTTCTTGCAAAACCAAAATTTCAAAGCCATGCAACCTAATAAGGAGAACATGTTTATAGTGCCTAATCTCTAAAAGAATGGAGATTATTACAAGAATCCAAGTTTGTCCAATTTGATGTGTGAACTTTGATTCTAAAGGAAATGGTGTAACGAAAAACACCTCTTGCCATATCAAAGCATCAAAACCTTGTATCCTTACGAAATGAAAGTGTTTATAATGCCCATTCAACCAAAAAAAATTGAAGTTTATCCCATTTAATGACCAAACCTTGAATCTAAGAAAAACGGTTAAATGAAAAGCTTTTTTTTGCCAAATAAGAGCATCAAAACTATTTATCCCAATGAACAGAATGTGTTTATAGTGCCCAGTCATCAAATAAAGGAGACTACTATGATAATCCAAGCTTTTACTATTTAAGGAATGAACTTTAATTTTAAGGAAGTGGTGGAAAGAAAAACTTTTCATTCAAAACCAAAGCATCAAAATTGTGTATCCTAATAGGAAGAATGAGTTTAGAGTGGCCGATCACCAAAAGAATAGAGATTATTATGAGAATCCAAGCTTGTTCTATTTAAAGGACAAACATTCATTCTAAGGAAAATGGTGAAAAAAATCTTTTCCTGCAAAACCAAAGCATCCATGTAACCTAATAAGGGAGTGTGTTTGTGGTACCCAATCTCCAAATGAATGGAGATTATTACAAGAATCCAAGTATGTCTCATTTGACGGATAAACTTTAATTTTAAAGAAAATGGTGTAACGAGAAGCACCTCTTCCCAAATCAAAGTATCAAACCCCAGTATCCATAAGAAGAGAAAGTGTTTATAATGCTTATGCACCAAAAAAATGGAGATTATTACGACAATCAAAGTTTCTCCCATTTGATAGCTGAGCTTTGATTTTTAAGAAAATTATGGAATGAAAAACTTTTATTGCAAAATCAAAGCTTCAAAACCGTGCATCCCAATGAGGAGAATATGCTTATAAAGCCTAATCACCAAATGAATAGAGACTGTTATGTTAATCCAAGTTTGTCCCGTTTAAAGGATGAACTTGGATTCTAAGGAAAATAGTGGAAAGAGAAACTTTTCTTTCAAAACCAAACATCAAAACCATGTATCCTAATGGGGAAAATGAGTATATAGTGGCCAATCATCAAAAGAATAGAGATTATTACGAGAATCCAAGTTTCTCCAATTCGAGGGATGAACTTTGATTCTAAGGAAAATGGTGAAGAAAAGCTTTTCTTGTAAAACCAAAGCATCAAAGCTTTGTAACCTAATAAGAAGAACGTGCCTATAGCACCTAATCTCCAAAAGAATTAAGATTATTATGAGAATCCAAGTTTATCCCATTTCATGAATAAAGCTTAATTCTAAAGAAAATGGTGTAATGAAAAACACCTTTTCCAAAATTAAAGCATTAAAACCTTGTATCCCTATGAGGAGAAAGTGTTTATATGCTTATTCACCAAAATAATATAGACTATTACTAGAATCCAGGTTTGTACCATCTGATAGCCGCACTTTGATTTTAAGGAAAATGTTGGAATGAAAATTTTCTTGCCAAATCAAAGCATCAAGACTGTGTATCCCGAGGAGAATTTGTTTATAGCACCCAATCACCAAATAAATGTAGATTATTATGATAATCTATGTTTGTCCCACTTGAAGAATGAACTTTGATTCTAAGGAAAGTAATGGAAAGAAAAGCTTTTCCTCGAAATGCAAAGTATTAAAATTGTGTATCCCAATGAGAAAAATGTGTTTATAGTGCCCAATCAAAGAAAGAATGGAGATTATTATGAAAATCCAAGTTCGTCCTATTTGATGGATGAACTTTGATTCTAAGTAAAATTACGAAAAGAAAAGCTTTTCGTGGAAAATTAAAGGCTCAAAACCATGTATCTCAATAAAAAGCATAAGTTTACAGCACCTAATCCCTAAAAGAATAGATATCATTATGAGAATCCAAGCTGGCCCAATTTGGTAGCCAAACTTTGATTCTAACGAAAATTATGCAATAAAAAGCTTCACTTGCCAATTCAAAGCATAAAAACAATGTATCCTAATGAAGAGAATATATTTATAGTGCCCAATCACCAAATGAATGGAGATTTTTATGATAATCCAAGTCCTATTTGATGGATAAATTTTTTTGAAGAAAAACATTTCTTAGAAAACCAACTTATTAAGACCATGTATCCTAATAAAGAGAATGTCATTATAGTGCCCAATCTCCAAAGGAACGGAGATTATTTCAAGAATCCAAGTTTGTCCCTTTTGATGGGTGAACTTTGATTCTAAAGGAAATGGTGCAACGAAAATAACCTTTATCCAAATCAAAGCATTAAAACCTTGCATCCTTATGAGATGAATGCTTTTATAATGCCCATTCACCAAAAGAATAAAGATTATTACTAGAATCCAAGTTTGTCCTATTTAATAGCTGACCTTTGATTTTAAGGAAAATGGTGGAATGAAAAGCTTCTTTTGCCAAATCAAAGCATTAAGACTGTGTATCTTCAAGAAAGGAATGTGTATATAGTGCCTAATCACCGAATAAATGTAGATCATTACGATAATCCATGCTTATCCTATTTGACAGATGAACTTTGATTCTATAAAAAATGGTGGAAAGAAAAGCTTTTCTTACAAAACAAAGCATCAAAACCATGTATCCTAATGAGGATAATAGGTTTTAGTGCACAATCACTAAAACATAGAGATTACGACGTGAATCCAAGTTTGTCCCATTTGAGGGATAAACTTTGATTAATGAAACTAATGGAAAAAAAAGCTTTTACTGCAAACCAAAGAGTCAAAGACATGCAACCAAACAAGGAGAATGTGTTTATAGTGCCCAGTGTCTAAAGGATTAGAGATTATTACAAGAATCCATGTTTGTCCCATTTAATGGGTGCTTTTGATTCTAAAGGAAATGGTGTAACAAAAAACACCTCTTCCCAAATCAAAGCAACAAAACCTTGTGTCTTTATGAGATGAAAGTGTTTATAATGCCCATTCACCAAAGAATATCCAAGGTTGCCCCATATGGTAGTTGAACTTTGATTCTAAGGAAAAGGGCTGAGTGAAAAGCCTCTCTTGCCAAATGAAAGCATCAGAAACATGTATCCCAATAAGGAGAATGTGTTTATAGTGCCCAATCACTAAATGAAAGGAGGCTATTACTATAATCCAAGTTTGTCCTATTTAAGAATAACTTTGATTCTAAGGAAAATGGTGAAAAAAAAAAGCTTTTCTTTCAAAACCAAAGCATTAAAACCATATGTCATAATGGGGAAAATGAGTTTGTTATGGCCAATCACCAAAAGAATAAAGATTATTACGAGAATCCAAGTTTGTACCATTTCGGAGATGAATTTTGATTTTAAGGCAAATGGGGAACAAAAAGCTTTTCTTGCAAAACCAAAGCATCAAAGCCATGCAACCTAAAGAGAATGTGTCTATAGTGCCCAACCTCTAAAAGAATAGAGACTACTATAAGAATCCAACTGTGTCTCGTTTGACAGATAAGCTTCAATTCTAAAAAATAATAGAGTAATGAAAAACACTTCTTCCCAAATTAAAGCATCAAAACCCTGTATCCTAATAAGACGAATGTGTTTATAGTGCCTAATCCAAAAAAGAACAAAGATTATTATGAAAATCCGTGTTTGCCCTATTTGATAGATGAACTTTGATTCTATGAAAAATGGTGGAATGAAAAACTTCTCCTACCAAATCAAAGCATCAAAATCGTGTATACTTATAAGGAGATGTCTTATTAGTGCCTAATTACCAAATAAATGGAGATTATTATGATAATCCAAGTTTATCCCATTTGAGGGATGAACTTTGATTCTAAGGAAAATGATAGAATGAAATACTTCTCCTACTAAATCAAAGGATCAAAATCGTGTATCCCAATGAGGAGAATGTGTTTATAGTGCCTGTTGCAATGTACCCCTAGGTGGATCATCGTAGATCTATGGGTGCTCATGACTTAAAGTATTTTCCTAACTTGGAAATGTCTTTTTGACCGAGACTTTTCTTTCATGATGTGATGAGAACGAGAATGTATGGATTCTTGACTTATGATACAGTGAGGGGGACCATAAGATGAATCACTCATCTTATTAGTCTTGAATGACCATCACAAAATGGCCAATGCTTGGAGTCACCACCAATCATTTCGGGCTAGGCATGACCGGATGCCTATTGAAACCATTCTTTTGAGTTAGGAAACTTAAAACATCAATCCCATGGTCTACGTAATACAAAGATTCATCGTTTGGGTTCTGGAGTTGGTTACGCATGATGAGGTACGAAACTCTTTATAATGCCCGAAATTGGCACCTTACTAGCTATGTCTTATCTTAGTTTCAATTCTTTCAATCTTAACTCATCATTATTTCAATATAACCCATTTTAATGCATGAATTTTATAGAAATACAAATTCAGGTTTTGATGAAAAAGATTTAATGATATATGCACACCAGAGAGATAGGGAATATAGAGATTTTCAATAAAAATAACCTATGGATTTTACTTTGAAAACTGGAATATTTCACTCTAGGCACTGGAGATATACCCACATGGAATATTACTTTTAGTTTTACTTGAAAAGATTGGAAAACATGAATGCAAATAATTATCACAAAAAAAAATCATGTTAGTAAAGCAATAAATAAAGTAACATAACATGGATCATTCAATGTAATGATAAAGAAAAGGGATGGACTATTGGAATATATCTCACAATTGGCATCGATTATCTGAGAATAATTGAATTGACAATTTTTGGATGCATCTAGGTTTCTTGATTAAACAAAATTTGTTTGACATATTCATGAAAGTCTAGAAAAGTGAAAAATTTAATTGAAGTTGAAAGATAGGGTTAGAGAATCCCTTTGGAAAGATGAGGTTGGAGCATCCCCATGGATGACAAATAATTTTGACAAAAAAGAATTTTTAAATCTTGACAATTTTGAAAAGTGAGATTGGAGTATCCCCTTGGAAGGTTAGGGTTGGAGTATCCCCGTGGATGACAAATCATTTTGACAAAGGAAGATTTTTCAATCTTGATAATTTTAAAAAGAAAGGTTGGAGTATCCCCTCAAAAGGTTAAGGTTGGAGTATCCCCAAAAGTAACACGTCTAACACTCTTTAAAGAAGTCGATTTGGAAAACTTTAGTTGACAAAACTTTGTGATTTAAAAGATGGGTAAGCATTTTGATGACTTTTGTTAAGAAAAATTATTATGAATGAGGATGGCAAAGATGTAAAATATGCTCATGCCTTGATACGAGCCTATGAGAGGTCAAAGCCTATTCTCGACACTAGCCAAGGTGATGTGGAGACATTCAAATGTCTCGAGACGAAACTTGAGAAAGCAACTCAATTTTGACTATAATAGAAAATAGGGGACAACATCATGCTATCTCATTTCCCAAATTTATTCTAAATTGGTTTGATGGCTTTAGAGGGTGGACAAGATACTGTAAGAAAGGTAACCCGACAAGGGTCAACCTAAAAATATTGCCAATATGCCAAAAAATCAGTTTCCAAGGAAATGAATTTTCAAGCTCAGATTGACTATGCTGCTGGCAGAGCCTATGCGGGACAAGGTGTGTCAAATTTTGAAAAATCACTCCGGACTCATTTGGTATAAAAAAAATTACAAGCAATACCTTTTTGAAAATGAAATTTCATGAATCATTTAGGAAAAATGTTTGAAAATTTTGGAAAAATCATTTAGTGGGCCTAAATAGCCCAATTAAAATTCATGTTTGGATTTCAGAGGTTCTAGATAGTTTAGATTTGGAAAATCATAACTCTCTCATCTGGAAAGATCCGGAGGTAAATAAGACATCATTTTAATGATAATTTCACACAATTTGAGAGAGAAATATCAGAAAACTCATGAAAAATTGTTTATGATTTTAAAATGTTTTTTCAATTTGCAACAATTGTGCTGCCAGCAAGGGATATTTCTTATTTTCTTTATGTTTACGAGTCAAAACTCAAGCCATTGACATTTGAACATCCATGACTAAAGTGAAAGAGTGGCATGATCATCACAAACTCATTTGCACAACCTCAAAGTAGTTTAGGATGATGAAATAGTCTATTGATCATATCACTTAAGGCTTTGAATAAAAAACAAGGCATGAACATTTTGGGATTAATTGTAAGGCCATTCCATTGCAAAATCTAATCGATACAAATGAAATACGCAAAATTTAATCAATGCAAAATCTAAAGCCCACTGTGAATACCATGCTGGGGCACCGGGGCTTGACATTGAGAACTGCATGTATTTCAAATGAAATGTGCAAAATCTAATCAACACAAAAGTCTTGTAGTTCGGGACTAACCAGGGACCAAATGTTGCTGCTAATCCTTTGCCAAACCACACTGAGCTAGTGGCAAACATGATCGATACCGAGTAATAGATTTGTGTCCCTCCACCAAAACCTAATTTTGATGACAGGGTCATGATAAAAGTCTCTGCACTTTTCCTTTCCCTCTCATGTAATGTAAAGAAATGTAAACCTACCTGTCCTCGCCCAAAGGCAGTAGGTGTCCTATGTAAAGGGTATTTTTAAAAAAACATTATCAACGAAATGACCTTTGCATATATCATTCCATATTGTATGTCTAAATCACTTTTCAACCTTTTTGTCTCTATTACTCTTTTGCCTCCATTTTTATCCAAATCTTTTGGTTGTGTAAGCCTTTTGCAATGCCTATTCCTTCAACCTTTCAAGTATCCTGATAAGAGTGACATGGATGTGTTTGATGGGTCTTTAAAGATCAATTTCGAATAGTCAATTTGCACTAGTGAAGTTGATTCTGAATAAGGTTTCAAAAAAAGCCCTGCACCACTAGACCTTTTTCAGTTCAAGATCCAGCATCATAATTCTATCCTTATCATCGTAAAGATAAATGGGGCAGTTGAGGCGGCCAACAAAAACATCAAAAGAATAGTTAAAAAATGGCCAAGACTTACAAAGAATGGTATGAGATGGTATCCTTTGCACTTGATGCCTATCAAACCTCAGTTTGAACTTCCACGAGTGCTACCCCATTCTCCCTTGTCTAGAGGATGAAAGCTGTATTGCCCATTAAAGTCAAGATCCCTTCTCTTAGAGTTTTAATGGAAACCAAACTTGGAAAGGCTGAATGGGCCCAGAACGGATATGACTAGCTCAATCTCATCAAGGAAAAAGGCATTGGCCATGGTCAAATGTAATAAAGACGCATGATTTAAGCCTACAACAAAGAGATGCACCCATGATGATCTTACCTAGGCAAATTGGTATTAAAGAAGATCCTCCCAATTCACGAAGATATGCGAGGCAAATAAACCCCTAATTAGGAAAGACCATATGCTATAAAGCAAGTCTTCTCCGGAGGGGCCCCAATCTTGTCAAAAATCAATGGCAATGCCTTGCCCAATCCAGTCAACTCCTATTCCATCAAAAATATTACATGCAAAAGGCAAAAACCTTAAAAGGCATCTTTCAAAAAAAAGAGAGAAAACAAAAAAAAGAAAAAAAAAGAAGATAAAATAAAAAAAAGCAAAAGAATAAAAAACCAAAAAAATAAACAAACAATAAACAAAAACAAATAAGCAAACAGAAAAAAAGAAAATAAAAAGGTTCCAGATGAAAATCCAAAAAAGGGTATTCGGGCAACCAACCCAACTATAGTTCAAAGCCTGCAAGGGGCAACTAAAGAAGATCAATTTTGATGGGGCATAGATTAAGATCACTTACAAAACAAAGTGAAGCAATCCTAGGGATCTTCCGAAGGTTAGCTCATACTAGTCACATTCATTATTCAAGAAAGATTCTGAAACGTACCTAAAGAACATCCATGTCATGATTGTTAGGGGCATTTTTTGCCCAAAAGCTCATCTTCCTCGCTACCCTATAAATCACTTGTCAAATATTATTTTATACCTCATTGTTGTCATGAATATTGTCTTGTTTCTTTTAACCACTGCACAATTCACATTGCATTTGTCATCTAACTGATAATGTTTGATAATCAATTAAAGTACACATCAAGACATCTTGACATTAAATCGAAAAAAAAAGAAAAGCATAAGGAACTCTGCTCACACCCAGATCATCAAGATCATGCATTTTTCATATCCAAACACTCGTCTGGCATGACCGTGCACTGAACCACATCTTAAGAAAAACCATTTAAGCTAACTAAAAATCAACCCATGCGTTCTATTAGAATATTATCAGGCAAATAGTCTCTAAATTATTGATGATGCCTTCTATTTGATAGGAAAATGACAGAGCCTCTCAAATCAAGAAATGCAATAGTTCAAGTTCTTGAGACTAAATTTTTTTATCATATCCCCAATGGAGTAAGGATGACCTATAATCCCTAGCAGGATTAGGAAAATTTTCGTCTATAGTTGCAGCAAAGATGAATCGCATCCTTTTAAGAGTCTGATGATGTTCAAGGAGAAGTATAGCTATCTCCTGTATTAGACTTCACATCATGCAATCTTGATAGCATTTCATATCATGCATTCACATTACCATCTTACATCATCATTTTTACAATTTTACTTCAAGCCAGGTTTGCTAAACCTCCAAAGAATTCTTGGTAAAAACTCTAAGCTTCACAAACCAAGTGTTATTCAATGTAGGTTCTTTTCTCCTCATCACCTTATGTCAAAAAACCTTTTGATCAGGTAACTATTGTCAAAGGGCCCAAGACAAGAACATGTTGTCCATAAATTATCATCAAGAAAAAAAACATTTTGTCAAGAACATTCGTCAAAAGCTTTGCCAAGCATTTTGTTAAGAACTAGTGTAAAAACCCTTCCATTAGGAAATTTTGTTATGAACCTTTCTTAAGAAAAAATCGTATTATAAGGTCTTATCAAAAAATGTTGTTAACATCTTTTCAAAGCCCACATGTCAGTGGCACCTCCTCAAAGCCTACAAGTCATGGCACCCTTTTTAAAGCCCACATGTCAATGGCACCTTTTCAAAGCCTATAAGTTGTGGCACCTTTTTAAAGGCCCATAAGTCGTGGCACCTATCAAAGCCCACATGTCAGTGATACCTCTTCAAAACATAAAAGTCACGACACCCTCAAAGCCCACATGTCAGTGGCACCTCTTTAAAGCCTACATGTTGTGGCACCTATTCAAAGCTTATAAGTCAGTAGCACCCTTTTAATCCTATAAGTTAGTGGCACCTTTTTTAAGCCCACAAGTTAGTGGCACCCTTTTAAGCACACAAGTTAGTGGTACCCTTTTAAAGCCCACAACTCAGTGGCACCCTTTTCAAGCCCAGAAGTTAGTGACACCTCCTCAAAACACAAAAGTCATAGCACCCTCCAAAGCCTACATGTCAGTGGCACCTCTTCAAAGCCCACATGTCAGTGGCACCCATTTAAGCCCATAAGTCAGTGGCATCCTTTTAATGCCCTTAAGTCAGTGGCACCCTTTTAAGCCCACAAGTTAGTGGCACCCCTTTTAAGCCCATAAGTCAGTGGCACCGCTTTTAAGCTATAAGTCAAAGGTACCTTTTTCAAGCCCATAAGTCAGTGGCACCCTTTAAAGCCCATAACTCAGTGGCACCCTCTTAAGCCCACACGTTAGTGGCACCCTCTTAAGCCTATAAGTCAGTGGCACCTTTTTAAAAGCCCCCAAGTCAGTTGCACCCTTTTTAAACCCATGAGTTAGTGGCACCCTTTAAAAGCCTACATGTCAGTGGTACCCTTTTAAGCTTACATGTCAATGGCACCCTTTTAAGCCCATTAGTCAATGGCACCCTTTTAAAGCCCACATGTCAGTGGCACCCTTTTAAGCACACAAGTCAGTGGCACCCTTTTCAAGTACGCATGTTAGTGGCACCCTCTTAAGCCCACAAGTCAGTGGCATCTTATAAAGCCCACATGTTAGTGGCACCCTTTTAAGCCTACAAGTCAGTGGCACCCTCTTATGCCCATATGTCAGTGGCACCCTTTTAAGCCCACAAGTTGTGGTACCCTTTTAAGCCCACATGTCAGTGGCACCTCTTTAAAGCCCATATGTTAGTGGCACCCCTTTTAAAGCCTACATGAGCTGGTGGCTCTTAAGTTTAAGTCAAAGCTCGCATTAGCTGGCGGTATCTAAGTTAAAGCCCACATGAGCTGGTGGCACCTAAGTCTAAGTCAAAGCTCGCACCAACTAGTAGCACCCGAGTTAAAACCCATATAAGATGGTTGCAACTGAGTCAAAACCCACACAAGCTAGTGGAACTAAGTTTAAGTCAGAGCCTGCACAAGCTGGCGGCACCGAGTCAAAGTTCGTACAAGCTGGTGGCACCTGCATAAAAAATCTACGTTACTCTATACTTTCGTAATGAGGTCAAACTTTAGAAAACCTTGCACCCTAATGTTCTGGAAGTGTCAGTCCACCTTGGAGAAAATATTATCTATTTGTTTTTGCCCTATTCCTAATTTTCAACAATGGTCAAAAAGGGGCAGTTGTAGACACCTTATTTTGTCAGGCTAATTTTTAGCAATCTGGAGCATTGACGTAAAAGGGGGCAATGATCACCAAGCGATAACTTATTTTAAGGACATCAAGAAGGCCTAGGGATCGTATCAAATGTAAATACAAAGATGTGGCATCAAATGATGGAGTTTAAGGTATCCAAGGACAAAAGATATGAGAAAATTCATAATTTTAGTTGAATGTATCAATACATGGTTCTCATGTATCGATACAATGCTCTAACATGCCAAAAATTTGAAATACCCTCATTTTTATAGATACAACATGTAGATGTATCAATACATAAGCCTCTATATCAATACATGACTTCATGTATCGATACTAGACCATGCTAGGACCAAAACATGCATTCTATAAGGGAATGCATCGATACATATTAACATGTATCGATATAATGGTTCATAGTATCGATACTATGATCATTGTATCGATACAATGTTCATTGTATTGATATTATCAAGGTTTTTGGACCAAATGTATAAACACATGCAAGCCATTTTCCCGATTTGGATAATTTTGACTCATCCACCATTAATCCAAAACTCAATTTTAACTTATTTCTTTGCATCAGGAAAGATTAAAACACATATCAGATTATAAATTTAGACTTTAAAATTAATCAAAACATTTTTTTAAGTCTAAAATGGAGCAAAGGGTCAATGCCATTTGATCACCTTACTCCTCCCTAGTTGTTGGCCAATGTCACCATCAGCCACCCTAGTTGCTGGAAGATCATTTTAGCATTTAAACTAGCCACCCTATGCCCATCACATTGGTAGTAAGCTACCTTCTACAGCCACCCTATAGCCACTATGCTGACATCACCTTGTCCCCCTTGAGAAATGGCCAAAAACACCTCTAATTTGGCTAAAAAATGCTAGTATAAAGGGACCACTTCTATCTTAGTAGAAAAAGGTTCGATCCTAGCTTATTTACATTTCCAAAAACATATTCAAACATCAAAGAAATCTAAATCCCGTAGCTCTTCACTCAACACCACAAAATAGCCCCTGAACACTCATTTTCAACCATTACACATTCCAAAAATCACCTTTATCCATACTAGAACCAAAACCTCATTATGTTCTATTTTTCTTGTATATCAATAACAAGGAAAAGAGGGAAATTCCAGCTATCTCTACTGCACTAATTGTTTGGCCAAGAAGTGAAGTTTTATTGGTATAACTTCTAATTTTATCACTTTCATTTTTATTTTTCAGCACCTTTATCATTCTAGTGAACTTTCCATGTTTGCATCACCTTTTTAGGATTATCATGCGTTATTGTGGCTTTTTGGTTGTGGTAGTTTAGGATTTGCATGCTTTAATGTCCAAAATTCCTTATTTCATCCTTATTAGCTTGATATCTCTTGCTCATGCATTTTATGCCATGTCCATGCATCTTGTTATCCTTAATCCATGTATGAATCATTAGCCTAACACATTTCAAGCACATTTACACATTAACTTGCATGAATCATTATCATTTTCAGCATTCATAGCATTTTCTTGTCAAAGTGCATAACACTTTCTTTGTCTAGGCCATTAGTTAAATTAGCCCCCCCTCATGTTATGTGCCATCCCCTTATATGTTTGTTGTCAAAATACATGTTTGATGGCCGGTAAAAACTAATTTTCAAAACCCCCTAAGCCAAGCATGTTAACCTCAACCAATAAGGATTAGCATGGACTTAGCATTTTCCTTAAATCTAGCAAAATATCTTAGGAATAATTAAGTTTTTCAAATCTGAAATCTTGGTTAAACAAGCTCAAATCTTTTGATTTTCAAACGAAAATGACTCTACACTCATCCCTGAAATGTTTGTGCCTTGTTTTTGAGTCAAAACCTTGAGTGGTATGATTAACGGACTATTTCATCATCCTAAACTATTCTGGGGCTATGCAAATGAGTTCGTGATGCTCATGCCACTCTTTCCCATCAGTCATGGATGTTCAAATATCAATGACTCGAATGTAGACTTGTAAACATAAGGAAAACAAGAAATATCCCCTGCTTTGTTTTGTTCCTTGCGAGTAGCTCAACTATTGCAAATTGAAAAATCACTTTAAAATCAAACGATTTTTAATGAACTTTTTTAGATTTATCTATCAAAGCATGTCGAATTATCTTTAAAACAATTTCTTATTCACCCCTAGATCATTCCAAATGAGAAAGTTAGGATTTTTCAAATCTAAACTGTCTAGAAACTCTATAATCCAAATATGTATTCTACTTGGGCTATTCAGGCCCACTAAATGATTTTTCCAAATTTTTCAAGCATTTTTCCTAAAATGTTCATGAAATTCCCTTTCTGGGACAGTGTTTTTTGTTATTTTTTGATACCAAATGAGTTTAGGGTGATTTTTCAAATTTTGACACACCTTATCACTCCTATGCTCTACCAGCAACTCAATCAGTCCGAACTTGAAAATTTATTCCCTCGAAAAATGACATCTTGGCATATTGGAAATAATTTTAGATGACCTTTATCGAGTTACCTTTCTAACGATGTCTTGTCCACCTTCTAAATCCTTCGAACCTATTTAGAATAAATTCAAGAAACAAGATAGCGCAATGCTATCTTCTATTTTCGATTTTGGTCAAAATTGAGTTGTTTTCCCGAATTTTGTCTCGAGACATTTGAATGTCTCCATGTCACCCCAATCAGAATTGAGAACATACCTTAACCTCACACAAGCTCATATCAAGGCATAAATATATTTTACATCTTTATCATCCTTATTCACGATAAATCTTTTTCCCAAAATCATCAAATGCTCACCCATTTTGTAAATCATGAAGTTATGTCATCCACGAGGATACTCCAACCCCATCCTTTTAAAGGGATACTCCAACCTTGTTTTTTAAAATTATCCAGATTTGAAAATTTTTCCATGTCAAAATGATTTCTCATCCATAGGGATACTCCAACCCTAACCTTTTGAGGGGATCCTCCAACCCTGCTTCTTAAAATTGTCAAGATTTAAAAATCTTCCTTTGTAAAAAAAACTGTTTTCCATTTATAAGGATACTCCAACCCCATCTTTTTGAAGGGATACTCCAACCTTATCTTTCAAATACAATTTTTTTTTCCTTCTTGGACTTCTATAAGTAAAACAAACCTTCTTTAATCAAGTAACCCAGATACATCTCGAAAATTATCGATTCAGTTATTCTTAGATAATCGATGCCAATAGCGAGATAAATTCCAATAGTCCACCCATTTTCTTTATCATTGCATTGAATGATCCATGTTAGGTTACTTCATTCATTGTCTTACTAACATAATTTCTTTATGATGATTATGTGCATTCATATTTTCAAAACATTTCCAAATAAAATTAAAGGTAATGTTTCACATGGGTATCTCTCCAGTGCCCAAAGTGGAACATTCCATTTTCCAAGTAAAATCCAGAGGTTATTTTTATTGAAAATCTCCATATTCCCCATCTCTCCGGGGTATGTATGGGATTAAATTTTTTCATCAAAACTTGGATTTGTATTTCTATACGATTCATGCATTTAAAAGGTTCATATTGAAATAATGACAAGTTAAGATCGAAAGAATCAAAATCGGGACAAGACATAGCTAGTAAGGTACTGCTTTTGGGTGTCGCGAGGAGGTTCATACCTCATCGCGTGTAACCAACCCCCAAACCCAAATAATGAATCATTGTATTACGTAGACCATGGGATCGATGTTTTGAGTTTTGTATCCTAAAACATAGGTTTCAATAGGCATCTATCATGCCTAGCCTGAAATGATCGGTGGTGACTCCAAGCATTTACCATCTCATGATGGTCATCTGAGACCACGAAGATGAGCGATTCATCTTAAGGTCCCTTCCCTATATCACAAGTCGAGAATCCCCACGTTGTCATGCTTATCACGTCACCAAAGAAAAGTCTCAGTCAAAAAGATATTTCTTAGTCAGGAAAGTATTTTAAGTCGTACGCACTCTTAGATCTGTGAGGATCCACTCTGGGATATGTTGCGACAGTGCCTAATCTCCAAAAGAATGGATATTATTGCTAGAATCCAAGTTTGTCCCATTTGAGCAATGAACTTTGATTCTAATGAAAATAGTGAGAAAAAAGCTTTTCTTGTAAAACCAAAGCATCAAACCTATGCAACCTAACGAAGAGAATATGTTTGTAGTGCCCAATCTCTAAAAGAATAGAGATTATTACAAGAATCCAAGTTTACCCTATTTGATTGGTGAACTTTGATTATAAAGGAAATGGCGTAATGAAAAACACCTCTTCCTAAATCAAAGCATCAAAACCTCATATCCTTATGAGATAAAAGGTTTTATAATGGCCATTCACCAAAGAAATGCCCAAGTTTACCCCATTTGACAATTGGACTTCAATTCTGAGGAAAATAGTGGAAATAAAATCTTTGCTGCGAAATCAAAGCATCAAAACCATGCATCCTAATGAGGAGAATATGTTTATACTGCCCAATCAACAAATGAATGGAGATTATTATGAGAATCCAAGTTTGTCCCATTTGAGGAATGAACTTTGGTTCTAAGTAAAGTGGCAGAATGAAAAGCTTCTTTTTCCAAATAAAAGCATTAGAACTGTGTATCCCATGAGGAGAATATCTTTATAGTGCCCAATCACCAAATGAATAAAGACTATTAGGATAATCCAATTTTCTCTTATTTGAGGGATGAAGTTTGATTTTAAGCAAAATAGTACAAAAAAGCTTTTCTTACAAAGCCAAAACATCAAAGCCATGCAACCTAATGAGAAAAACATGTTTATAGTGCCCATTCAAAAGAATGAAAAGGAATAGAGATTACTATAAGAATCCAAGTTTGTCCTATTTGATAAGTGAACTTTGATTGTAAAGGAAATGGTGCAATGAAAACACCTCTTGCCAAATCAAAGCATTAAAGCCCTGTGTCCTTATGAGATGAAAGTGTTTATAATACCTATATATCGAAAGAAAATATCCAAGTTTATCCCATTTAAGGGATGAACTTTGATTATAAGAAAAATGGTGCAATGAAAAGCTTTTTCTGCAAATAAAAGCATCAAAATCATATTTTCCAATGAGAAAAATGTGCTTATAGTACCTAATCCCCAAAAAAATGGATATTATTATAAGAGTCCAAGCCTGTCACATTTGACAACCGACCTTTGAGTCTAAGGAAAATGGTGGAATGAAAAGCTTCTCTTGTCAAATCAATGCTCCAAAACCATGAATTCGAGCGATGAGAATATGTTTATAGTGCCCAATCACCAAAAGAATGGAGATTATTACTAGAATCAAATTTGTCCCATTTGATAACTGCACTTTGATTCTAAAGAAAATGGTCAAATGAAAAGCTTCTCCTACCAAATCAAAGCATCAAAACCTTATGTCATGAAGGGGAGAATGTATTTATAGTTCTTAATCAGCAATGGAATAGAGATATTACAAGAATCCAAGTTTATCCTATTTTAGGGATAAACTTTGATTCTAAGGAAAAAGGTGGAATGAAAAGCTTCTATTTCCAAATCAGAACATCAGAACTATGTATCCCAATGAAGAGAATATGTTTACAATGCCCAACACCTAAATAAATGGAAACTATTATTGTAATCCAAGTTTACCCCATTTAAGTGATGAACTTTGATTCTAAGGAAAATGGTAGAACTTAAAGCTTTTCTTGCCAAATCAAAACATCAAAATAGTATATTCCAACAAGGAAAATGTGTTTATAGTGCCTAATCTTGAAATGAATGGAGACTATTATGATAATCCATGTTTGTCCTATTTGAGGGATGAACTTTAATTTAAGAAAAATTATGGAAGGAAAAGTTTTTCTTGCAATGCCAAAGCATCAAAACTATGTATCCCAATAAGAAGAATGCGTTTGCCTTATTCCCAAAAGAGTGTAGATTGCTATCAGAATCAAGGTTTGTTCTATTTGACAATTAAACTTTTAATTTAAGAAAAATGGTTGAAAGAAAAACTTTTATTAGAAAACCAAAGCATCAAATTCGTGTATGCTAATGAGGAGAATTCGTTTATAGTGCCTAATCCCCAAGGAATAGATATTGTTATGAGAATACAAGTTAGTCCCATTTGACAACCTAACATTGTTTCTAAGGAAAATGGTGGAATGAAAAGCTTCTCTTGCCAAATCAAAGCATCAAAATCATGTAGCACAAAGAGGAGAATATGTTTATAGTGCCTAATCACCAAAAGAATGGACATTATTACGATAATCCAAATTTGTCCCATTTAAGGGGTAAACTTTGACTCTAAGGAAAAATGTAGAATGAAAAACTTCTCTTTCCAAATCGAGGCATTAAAACTATATATCCCAATGAAGAGAATGCGTTTACGATGCCAAATACCTAAATGAATAGAGACTATTATGATAATCCAAGTTTACCCCGTTTGAGGGATGAATATTGATTCTAAAGAAAATGGTAGAATTAAAAGCTGCTCTTACCAAATCAAAGCATCAAAATAGTATATCCCAACGAGAAGAATGTGTTTATAGTGCCCAATCACCAAATGAATGAAGGCTATTATGATCATCCATGTTTGTCCTATTTGAGGGACAAACTTTAATTTTAAGATAAATGGTGGAAGGAAAAGCTTTTCTTGCAAAGCCAAAGCATCAAAACTATGTACCCTAATAAAAAGAATGTGTTTATAGTGCCTAATTCCTAAAAAAGTGGAGATTGCTATGAGAATCCAGTTTTGTCCCATTTGATAATTAAACTTTCAATTTAAGAAAAATGGTGGAAAAAAGCTTTTATTGGAAAACCAAAGCAACAAATCTATGTATGCTAATGAGGAGAATCCGTTTATAGCGCCTAATCCCCACGGAATGGATATTGTTACGAGAATTCAAGTTTGTCTTATTTGACAACCTAATGTTGTTTCTAAGGAAAATGGTGGAAGAAAAAGCTTTTCTTTCCAAATTAGAGCATCAAAATTGTGTATCCCTATGAGGGAAATGTTTTTATAGTGCCCAATAGCCAAAAGAGTAGAGAATGTTACCATAATCCATGTTTGTCACATTTTACGAACTAACTTCATTTTTAAAGAATGATGAAATGAAAAGCTTCTTTTGTCAAATCAAAGCGTCAAAACCATGTATCTCTATGAGGAAAATGTTTCTATAGTGGTTAATAGCCAATTGAATGGAAATATTACCAGAATCCATGTTTGTCACATTTGATAATAAGCTTTGTTTCTAACGAAAATGGTGGAATGAAAAGCTTCTATTGCCAAATCAAAGCGCCAAAATCATGTATGCCTATGAAGAGAATATGTTTATACCGCTCATAACCAAAAGAATAAAGATTATTAGTAGAATCCAAATTTGCCCCATTTAACATGCGAACTTTGATTTTAAGCAAAATGATGGAAAGAAAATCTTTTCTTGCAAAACCAAAGTATCAAAACTGGATATCCCCAAAAAGAGAATATGTTTGTAGTGCCCAATCCCCAAAAGAGTGGAGATTGTTATAATAATCCTCGTTTATCCCATTTATAGGAAAAATTTTGAATTTAAGAAAAAATAGTGGAAGGAAAAGCTTTTCTTCAAAACTAAAGCATAATGAGGAGAATGTTTTTATAGTACTACCTAATCGCCAAATGAATTGAGGCTATTACGATAATCCAAGTTTGCCTATTTAAGGGATGAACTTTGACTCCAAGGAAAATGGTAGAAAAAATAGCTTTTCCTTCAAAACCAAAGCAGTAAAACTGTGTATCCCAATAAGAAGAATATGCTTATAGTGTCTAATCACCAAATAAAGGTAGATTATTACGATAATCCATGCCTATCCCACTTGATGAATGAACTTTGAATCTAAGGAAAATGGTGGAAAAAAAGCTTTAATCGAAGTATCAAAACTATGTATCCTAATAAGCAGAATGTGTTTATAGTGCCCAATCATCAAAATATTAGATATTTTTATGGGAATCCAAATTTGTCCCATTTAACAGCAAAACTTTGATTATAAGGAAAATGGTGGAATGAAAAGCTTCCCTTGCCAAATCAACAATCAAAATAATGTATCCCTATGAGGAGAATGTTTTTATAGTGCTTATAGCTAAAAGAACGTAGAATATTACCAAAATCCATGTTTGTCCCTTTTGATAGATGAACTTTGATTCAAACAAAAATGGTGGAAGCAAAAGCTTCTCTTGCCAAATAAAATCACTAAAACTGTGAATCCCTATAAAAAGAATGTTTTTATAGTACCCAATAACCAAAAGAACAGATATTGTTACCAAAATCCATATTTACCCTATTTGAGGTATGAACCTTGATTATAAGAAAAATGGTGAAAAAAAAGCTTTTCTTGCAAAGCCAAAGCATAAAAACTGTGTATCTTTATAGTGCCTAATCCCCAAAAGAGTGGAGATTGTTAGACAATCTAGGTTGTCCTATTTATGGGATAAATTTTAAGTTTAAGGAAGATGGCGGAAGGAAAAGTTTTTCTTGGAAACTAAAGCATTAAAACAGTGTATCTTAAAAAGGAGAATATGTTTATAGTACCCAATCGCCAAATCAATTGCGGCTATTATGATGATCTAGGTTTACCTGTTTGAAAGATGAACTCACTTTAAGGAAAATGGTGGAAAAAAAGCTTTTCCTTCAAAACCAAAGCATCAAAATTGTGTATCCTAATGAGAAGAATGTGTTTATAGTGCCCAATCACCAAATGAATAGAGATTATTACGATAATCTATGTTTGTTCTACTTGATGGACAAACTTTGAATCTAAGAAAAATGGTAAAAAAAAGCTTAAAGCAAAGCATCAAAATTGTGTATCATAATAATGAAAATATGTTTATAGTGCCCAATCACCAAAAGATTGAATACCGAAATCCAAATTTGTTTTATTTGACAAGTAACTTTGATTGTAAGGAAAATGGTGGAATAAAAAGCTTCTCCTGCCATATCAACGCTTCAAAATAGTGTATACCTATGAGGAGAATGTTTTTATAGTGCTCAATAGCCAAAAGAATGAAGAATATTACTAGAATCCATGTTTATCCCTTTTGATAGGTGAACTTTGATTATAAAGAAAATGGTGGAAGAAAAAGCTTCTCTTGCCAAATCAATGCATCAAAACTGTGTATCCATATAAGGAGAATATATTTATAGTGCCTAATCCCCAAAAAAATAGAGATTGTTATGAGAATCTAGGTTTGTCCTATTTGCAGGAAAAACTTTGAATATAAGGAAAATGGTGGAAAGAAAAGCTTTTCTTAGAAACCAAAGCACGAAAGCCGTGTATCCCAATGAGGATAATGTGTTTATAACAACCAATCACGAAATGATTAGAGACTATTATGACAATGCAAGTTTGCCCATTTGAGGCATGAACTTTGATTCTAAGGAAAATGAGTGGACAGAAAAGCTTTTCCTTCAAAAACCATAGCATCAAAACTGTGTATCCCAATAAACATAATGTGTTTATAGTGCCCCATCACCAAATGGATAGAGATTAACATGATAATTCATGTTTGTCCTACATGATGAATGAACATTGATTTTAAGGAAAATGGTGGAAAGAAAAGCTTTAAGCGAAGTATTAAAACTGTGTATCCTAATAAGGAGAATGTGTTTATAGTGTCCAATCACCAAAAGGTTAGAGATTTTTACGAGAATCCAAATTTGTCCCATTTGATAGCTGAACTTTGATTGTAAGAAAAATATGGAATGAAAAGCTTCTCTTGCAAAATTAACATATCAAAACAGTGTATCCTTATGAAGAGGATGTTTTTATATTGCCCAATACCCAAAAGAATAGAGAATATTACCAGAATCCATGTTTATTCCTTTTGACAGACAAACTTTGATTTTAAAGAAAATGGCAGCAACAAAAGCTTTTTTTGCCAAATCAATACATCAAAACTGTGTATCCTTATAAGGAGAATATGTTTATAGTACCTAATGACCAAAAGAATGGAGATTATTACTAGAATCCATATTTGCCCTATTTAAGGTGTGAACTTTGATTCTAAGAGAAATGGTAAAAAAAAGCTTCTATTGCAAAACCAAAGCATCAAAACTATGTATCCCCATTAAAAAATGTTTATAGTGCTCAATCCTTAAAAGAGTGGAGATTGCTATGAGACTCCAGGTTTGTCCCAATTATAGGATATACTTTGAATCTAAGAAAAATAGTGGAAAGAAAAGCTTTTCGTTTAAACCTAAGCATCAAAACTGTGTATCCGAATAAAGATAATGTGTTTATAACACCCAATAGTCAAATGAATAGAGACTATTACAATAATATAGCTTTGCCCCTTTGAGGGATAAACTTTTATTCTAACGAAAATAGGTGGAATAGAAAGCTTTTCCTTCAAAACCAAAGCAATGAAGAAAATGTGTTTATAGTGCTAATCACCAAATGAATGGAGATTATTACGATAATTCATGATTGTCCCACTTGACGAATGAACTTTGATCCTAAGGAAAATGATGGAAAGAAAAATTTTAAGCAAAGTATTAAAATCGTGTATCCCAATAAGGAGAATGTGTCTATAGTGCCTAATCACCAAAAGAATAGAGATTTTTTCGAGAATCCTAATTTGCCCCATTTGATGCTAAACTTTGATTGCAAGGAAAATGGTGGAATGAAAAGATTCTCCTACCAAATCAAGGCATCAAAACAAGGTATCCTAATAAGGAGGATGTGTTTATAGTGCCTTATGCACAAAAGAATGGATATTATTATAAGAATCCATGTTTGTCCCATTTAACAGCTGAGCTTTGATTCTAAGGAGAATGATGGAATGAAAAACTTCTCTTGCCAAATTAAAGCAATAAAATCATGTATCCTAATGAAAACATGTTTATAGGGACCAATCACCAAATACATGGAGACTATTATGATAATCCAAGTTTGTCCTATTTTAGGGATAAACTTTGATTCTAAGAAAAATGGTATGAAGAAAAACTTTTCTTTCAACACCAAAGCATTCAAAACCATGCATGGAGATTATAATGCCAATCACCAAAAGAATGGAAAATATGTTTATAATGTCAATCACAAAAAGAATGAGATTATTACAATAGTCTAAGATTGTCCTATGACAGATGAACTTTGATTCTAAAGAAAATGGTGGAAAAAAAGGCTTTTCTTGCTAAGTCAAAGCATCAAATCCATTTATACCAATGAGAAAAATGTGTTTATGGTTCCCAACCATAAAAAGAATAGAGATTTTTATGGGAACCCAAGTTTTTCCTAAGATTGATAAACTTTGATTCTAAATAAAATGGTGGAATACAATGCTTCTCTTGCCAAGTTAAAGCATCAAAACCATGTATGCTAATAAAGAAAATGTTTTTATAGTGCCTAATCACCAAAAAATTAAGATTATTATGAGAATCCAAGTTTCTCCCGTTTGAGGGATGAATTTTGATTATAAGGGAAATAGGAAATGGAAAGCTTTTTTTTTGCCAAACCAAAGCATCAAAATTGTTTATCCTAATGAGGAGAATGTGTTTATAGCACCCAATCGCTAAATAAATAGAGACTATTATGATAATCCAAGTTTGCCCGTTTGAGGGATGAACTTTGATTATAAGGAAAATGGTGGAATGAAGAACTTTTTCCCAAAAAACAAAGCATCAAAACCTGTTATCTCAATGAGGATAATGTGTTTATAGTGTCCAATCACAAAATGAATGGAAATTATTATAATAATCCATGGTTGTCCCACTTGACAAATGAACTTTGATTCTAAGAAAAATGGTAAAATGAAAATCATCTCTTGCAAAATCAAAGCATCAAAATAGTGTATCCTTAAAAGGAGAATATGTCTGTAGTGCCCAATAACCAAAAGAATGGAGATTGTTATTAAAAACCAAGTTTATCGCATTTAAAGGATGAATCTCTATAGAATGGATATTATTATGAGAATGCAAGTTTGTCCCATTCAACAATCTAAAATTGTTTCTAGAGAAAATAGAGGAACGAAAAGCTTTTCTTGCCAAATCAAAGTATTAAAATTGTGTATCCTAAAGAGAAGAATGTGTTATAGTGCTGAATCACCAAAAAAATGGAGATTATTACAAGAAGCCAAGTTTGTCTTATTTGGCAGCTGAACTTTGATTATAAGGAAAATGGTGGAATGAAAAGCTTCTCTTGCCAAATTAAAGGGTCAAAATCATGTATCCCTATGAGAAAAATTTGTTTATATTACCTAATAAGCAAAAGAACGAAGATTATTACCAGAATCCATATTTGCCTTATTTGATGTGTGAACTTTGATTCTAAGAAAATTGTATGAAGAAAAGCTTTCCTTGCAAAACTAAAGCATCAAAACTATGTATCCCCTGAAGGAGAATGTGTTTATAGTGCCCAATCCCTAAAAGAGTGGAGATTCTTGTAAGAATCTAAGTTTATTCTATTTATGGGGCAAACATTGAATATAAGGAAAAATGGTGAAAGAAAAGCTTTTCTTGGAAACCAAAGCATCAAAACTGTGCATCCTAATAATGAGAATGTGATTACAATGCCTAATACCCAAATGAATTAAAACTCTTACAGTAATCTAAGGTTTCTCATTTGAGGGATAAACTTTGACTCTAAGGAAAATAGTGGAAAGAAAAGAATTCCTTTAAAACTAATGCATCAAAATCGTGTATCCTAATAAGGAGAATGTGTTTATGATGCCCAATCACCAAAGGAACAGAGATTATTATGATAATCCATGTTTGTCTCACTTGCCGTACGAACTTTGATTCTAAGGAAAATGATGGAAAGAAAAGATTTCTTGTGAAAGTAAGATATCAAAACCATGTACTTCAATAAAGATAATGAGTTTATAGTACTCTATCACCAAAAGAATGGAAATTATTACAAAAATGCAAGTTTATCCCATTTAAGGGATAAAGTTTAATTCTAAGAAAAATAATGGAATGAAAAGCTTCTCTTGCAAAATCAAAGTATCAAAACCATGTATCCTAATAAGGACAATATGTTTATGTGCCTAATTAATAGATGAACGGAGACTATTACGATGATCTATGTTTGCCTGTATGAGAGATCAACTTTGATTCCAAGGAAAATGGTGGAAAGAAAAGCTTTTCCTTCAAAACTAAAGCGTTAAAATCATGTATCCTAAGGAGGGGAATGTGCTTATGTGCCCAATCACCAAATGAATAGAGATTATTATGATAGTCCCTATTTGTCCAACATGACAGATGAACTTTGATTCAAAGGAGAATGGCAGAAAGAAGAGCTTTTCTTGCAAAAGCAAAGTATCAAAACCTTGTATCTTAATGAAGAGAATGTGTTTATAATGCCTATTTACCAAAGAATGGATACTAATACTAGAATCCGAGTTTGTCTCATTTGACAACCAAACTTTGATTCTAAGGAAAATGGGTGAATAAAAAGCTTTCTTGCTAAATCAAAGCACCAAAGCGTGTATTCCAATAAGGCAAATACGTTTATAGTCCCTAATCACTGAAAGAACAGAGATTGTTATAAGAATCTAAGTTTGTGCCATTTGAGGGACGACCTTTGATTCTAAGGAAAATGGTGGAATGAAAAGCTTTTCTTCCCAAATCAAATCATCAGAAACCTGTATCGTAATAAGGAGAATATGTTTATAGTGCCAAATCACCAAATGAATGATGACTATTAAAATAATCAAAGTTTGTCTCGTTTAAAAGATAAACTTTGATTTTAGGAAAGATGGTAGAATGGAGAGCTTTTCTTGCTAAATCAAAGCATCAAAACCATGTATCCCACAGAGGAGAATGTATTTATAGTGCCCAATCACCAAGTGAATGGAGATTATTATAATAATCCATGCTTACCCATATGATAAATAAACTTTGATAGGATAATGGTGGAAAAAAAATTTTGTTGCCAAAACAAGGTATCAGTATCGAGTATCTTAATGAGGAAAATGCTTTTATAGTGCCTAATCACCAAAAGAATGGAGACTATTATAAGAATCTAAGTTTGTCCTATTTGAGGGATAAACTTTAATTTTAAGGAAAATGGTGGAATGCAAAAGCTTTTCTTCCAAATCAAAGCGTTAATACCATCTATCCCAACGAGGAGAATGCATTTATCATGCCCAATCACCATGTGATTAGAGACTACTATGATAATCCAAGTTTGCCTGTTTAAGGAAAAAACTTTGATTCTAAAGAAAATGGTGGAAAAAAAAGTATTTCCTTCAAAACCAAAGCATCAAAACCGTGTATCCCATGAGGAGAGTGTGCATATAGTGTCAAATCATGAAATGAATGGAGATTATTACGACAATCCATGTTTGTCCCACATGATGGATAAACCTTGATTCTAAGGAAAATGGTGAAAGGAAAAGATTTTCTTACAAAAACAAGGTATCAAAATCATGTATCCTGATGAGGATAATGTGCTTATAGTGCCCAATCACAAAAAAAATGGTGATTATTATGAGAATCCAAGTTTCTCCCATTTAAAGGATAAACTTTGATTCTAAAGAAAATGGTGGAATAAAAAGCTTCTCCTGCCAAATCAAGGCATCAGAACCATGTATCCCAATGAGGACAATGCTTTTATAGTGCCCAACCAACAAATGAATAAAGACTATTACAATAATCCAAGTTTGCCCGTTTAAGGGATAAACTTCGATTTTGAGGAAAATGGTGCAAGGAAAGCCTTTTCCTTTATAACCAAAGCGTCATAAACCGTGTATCCTAAGGAGGGGAATGTGCTTATAGTGCCCAATCACCAAATGCATGGAGGTTATTATGATAATCCATGTTTGTCCCACTTGACAGATGAACATTAATTCTAAGGAAAATGGTGGAAATAAAAGCTTTTCTTGCAAAAGCAAAGTATCAAAATCATGCATCCTAATGAAGAGAATGTGTTTATAATGCCCATTCACCAAAAGAATGGATATTACTACTAAGATACAAGTTTGTCCCATTTCACAACCAAACTTTGATTCTAAGGAAAGTGGGCCAATGAAAAGCTTATCTTGCCAAATTAAAGCACCAAAGTACGTATCCCAATGAGGAGAATGTGTTTATAGTGCCCGATCACCAAAAGAATGGGGATTATTATGAGATTCCAAGTTTATTGCATTTGAGTGATGAACTTTGATTCTAAAGGAAATGGTGTTATGAAAAGCTTTTCTTGCAAAATCAAAGCCCTAGAAGTGTGTATCCCAATGAGGAGAATGCCTTTATAGTGCCCAATCACCAAACGAATAGAGACTATTAAAAGAATAATGTTTGTCCCATGTAAAGGACAAACTTTGATTCTAGGGAAATTTGCCAAATGGAATGCTTTTCTTGTGAAATCAACATGTCAAAGCCATGGATCCCAATAAAGAGAATGTGTCTATAATGCCAAATCGCCAAGTGAGCAGAGACTATTATGATAATCCAAGTTTACTCGTTTAAGGGATGAACTTTGATTTTAAGGAAAATGGTGGAAAAAGAAGCTTTTCCTTTAAAACCAAAGCATCAAAATCATGTACCCCAAGGAGAAAATTATGTTTATAGTGCCAAATCACCAAAAGAATAGAGATTATTGCGATAATCCATGTTTGTCCAACTTGACAGATAAACTTTGATTCTAAGGAAAATGGTGGAAAGAAAAGATTTTCTTGCAAAAGCAAGGTCTCAAAACCATGTATCCTAAAAAGGAAAATGTGTTTATAGTGCTCAATCACCCAAAAAATGGAGATTATTACGAGAATCCAAGTTTATCCCAATTAAGGGATGAATTTTGATTCTAGGGAAAATAGTGGAATGAAAAACCTTTCTTACCAAATCAAAGCATCAAAACCATGTATCCCAATGAGAAAAATATGTTTACAATGCCAAATCAGCAAATAAATGGTGACTATTACGATAATCCATGTTTACCTATTTGAGGGATGAACTTTGATTTTGAGGAAAATGATGGAAAAAAAGCTTTTCCTTCAAAACCAAAGCATCAAAATTATATATCCCAAGGATGGAAATGTGTTTATAATGCCTAATCACCAAATGGATAGAGATTACTATGATAATTCATGTTTGTCCCATTTGATAGATGAACTTTGATTCTAAGGAAAATGATGGAAAGAAAAGCTTTTCCTGTAAGAGCAAAATATCAAAACTGTGTATCCTAATAAAGAGAATGTGTTTGTAATGCCCATTCACCAGAATAATGGATATTACTACTAGAATCCAAGTTTGTCTCATTTGACAACCAAGCATTGATTCTAAGAAAGACTTTTCTTGCCAAATCAAAGCATGAAAACGTGTAACCCAATAAGGAGAATGTGTTTATAGTGCACAATCACCAAAAGAACGGAGATCATTATGAGAATCCAAGTTTATCCTATTTGAGGGATGAACTTTGATTCTAAGGAAAATAGTGGAATGAAAAGCTTCTTTTGCAAAATTAAAGCTTCAGAGCATGTATCCTAATAAAGAGAATTTGCTTTTACTGCCCAACACCAAATGATTGGTGATTATTAAAATAATCAAAGTTTGTCCCGTTTAAAGGATGAACTTTGATTCTAAGGAAAATGGTGGAATAAAAGCTTTTTTTGTCAAATCAAAGTGTCCAAACAATGCATCCTAATGAGGAGAATGTGTTTATAGTGCCTAATCGCCAAGTGATGGAGATTATTATGTTAATCCGTGTTTGTCCCACTTGACAGGTAAACTTTGATTCTAAGGAAAATGGTGAAAAAAAAATATTTTCTTGCAAAACCAAGGTATTAAAACCTTGTATCCCAATGAGGAAAATGTGTTTATAGTGCCCTATCACCAAAATAATGGAGATTATTATGAGAATCCAAGTTTATCCTATTTGAGCGATGAAATTTGATTCCGAGGAAAATGGTGTAATAGGAAGCTTCTGTTACAAACTCAAAGCATTAAAACCTTATATCCCAATGAGGACAATGTATTTATAGTGCCTAATCACCAAATGAATGGAGACTATTATAATAATCCTTGCTTGCTTGTTTAAGGGATAAACTTTGATTTTGAGGAAAATGGTGGAAGGAAAAACTTTTCCTTCAAAACCAATGCATCAAAATTGTGCACCCAAGGAGGGGAATATGTTTATAGTGCCTAAGCACCTAATGAATGGAGATTATTATGATAATCAATGGTTGTCCCACATGACAGATAAGCTTTGATTATAAGGAAAATGGTAGAAAGAAAAGCTTTTCTAGCAAAAGCAAATTATAAAAGCCATGTATCCTAATGAAGGGAATGTATTTATAATGCCTATTCAACAAAAGAATGGATATCACTGTTAGAATCCAACTTTGTCCCATTTGACAACCAAACTTTAATTCTAAGGAAAGTGGGTGAATGAAGGCTTCTCTTCCCAAATCAAAGCACTAAAGCGTTTATCGTAATAAGGATAACTGTTTATAGTGCCTAATCACCAAAAAAATAGAGATTAGTATAAGAATCTAGTTTGTCCTATTTAAGGGATTAACTTTAATTCTAAGGAAAATGGTGGAATGAAAAGCTTTTCTTGCTAAATGAAAGAATCAGAGCATGTATCCTAATAGGGAGAATGTGTTTATAATGCCCAATTGCCAAATGAATGACTATTAAAATAGTTAAAGTTTATCCTATTTAAAGGATAAACTTTGATTATAAGGAAAATGGGAGAATAGAAAGCTTTTCTTGCCAAACCAAAAAGTCAAAAGCATGTATCTCAATAAGGAGAATATGTTTATAATGCCCAATCACTAAGTGAATGGAGATTATTATGATAATCCATGTTTACCACTCTTAATGGATGAACTTTGATTCTAAGGCAAATGGTGAAAAGAAAAGATTTTCCTGCAAAAATAAGGTATCAAAACCATTTATCCCAATAAGAATAATATGTTTATAGTGCTCAATTACTAAAAGAATAAAGATTATTACGAGAATCCACGTTTGTCCCATTTAAAGGATGAACTTTAATTCTAAGAAAAATGGTGGAATAGGAAGTTTTTGTTGCCAAATCAAAAAATCAAAACCATTATCCCAATACGGACAATGTGTTTATAGCGCCCAAGTACTAAAAGAATGGAGACTATTATGATAATCCAAGTTTGCCCATTTTGGGGATAAACTTTGATTCAAAGGAAAACAGTGGAAAGAAAAACTTTAAAACCAAGGTGTCAAAACTATGTATCCCAAGCAAGGGAATATGCTTATAGTGCCCTATCACTAGATGAATGAAGATTTTTATGATAATCCATGTTTTCCCACTGGATGGAAGAACTCTGATTCTAAAGAAAATTGTGGAAAAAAGTATTTCTTGCAAAAGCAAACTATCAAAATTGTGTATCCTAATAAAGAGAATGTATTTATGGTGCCGAATCATTAAATGTATAAAGATTATTAGGATAATCCATATTTGTCCCCCTTGATGGACAAACTTTGTTTCTAAGGACAATAGTGGAAAGAAAAGAATTTCCTACAAAAGCAAGGTATCAAAATCATGTACCCCAATAAGGAATATGTGTTTATAGTGCCCAATCACCAAAAGAATTGAGGCTATTACGATAATCCAAGTTTGTCCCACTTAAGGGATGAACTTTTTTCATAAGGAAAATGGTGGAATGGAAAGCTTCTCTTGCCAAATCAAGGTATCAAAATCATGTATCCTAATAAGGACAATGTGTTTATAATGTCCAATCACCAAATAAATAGAGACTATTAAGATAATCCAAGTATGCTTGTTCAAGGGATGAATTTTCATTCTAAGGAAAATGGTGGAAAGAAATGCTTTTCCTTCAAAATCGTGTATCCCAAGGAGGAGAATCTGCTTATAGTGCCCAATCACCAAATAAATTAAGTCTATTACGATAATCAAGGTTTGCCTGTTTAAGGGATGAAATTCGATTATAAGGAAAATGGTGAAAAGAAAAGCTAAGGGATGAAATTCGATTATAAGGAAAATGGTGAAAAGAAAAGCTTTTCCTTCAAAACGAATGCATCAAAACCGTGTATCTTGAAGAAGAGAATATGCTTATAGTGCCCAATCACCAAATGAATGGAGATTATTATGATAATCCATGTTTGTACCACTTGAAAAATGAACTTTGATTCTAAGTAAAATGGTGGAAAAAATATTTTTTTTGCAAAAACAAAAGGTATCAAAATCGTGTATCCCAATGAGGATAATATGTTTATAATGCCTAATCATCAAAAATAGGGAGATGATTATGAGAATCCAAGTTTGTACCATTTGAGGGGCGAACTTTGATTCTAAGAAAAATGGTTTAATGGAAAGTTCTCTTCCCAAATCAAAGCATCAAGCCTATGTATCCCAACGACGATAATGTGTTTATAATGCCTAGTCGTTAAATGAATGAAGACTATTATGATAATCCAAGTTTACTCGTTTGAGGGATGAACTTTGATTTTAGGCAACATAGAGGAAAGAAAAGCTTTTCCTTCAAAACCAAAGCATCAAAACAGTGTATCTCAAGGAGGGAAATATGCTTACAGTGCCCAATCACCAAATGAATAGAGATTATTATGATAATCTATGTTTGTCCCACTTGATGGATGAACTTTGATTCTACGAAAAATGGTGGAAAAAATATCTTACCATGCAAAAGCAAAAAATAAAAATTGTGTATCCCAATGAAGAGTATATGTTTATAGTGCCATTCACCAAAAGAATTGAGATTATTGCTGGAATACAAGTTTGTTGCATTTGACAACCAAACTTTGATTTCAATGAAAATAGGTGAATGAAAGCTTTTCTTGCTAAATCAAAACACCAAAGTGTGTATCCCAATAAGGAGAATCTGTTTATAGTGCACAATCACCTATAAAATAGAGATCATTACAAGAATCAAGGTTTGTCGTATTTAAGGGACAAACTTTGATTCTAAGGAAAATGGTGGATGAAAAGCTTTTCTTACCAAATCAAAGCATCAGAGCATGTGTCCCAATGAGGGGAATGTGTTTATACTGCTTATGCGTGAAATGAATGGAGACTATTAAAATAATCGAAGTTTGCCCTGTTTAAAAAATGAATTTTGATTATAGGGAAAATGGTGGAATAAAAAGCTTTTCTTGCCAAATTAGAGCATCAAAACAATGCATCCCAATGAGCAGAATGTGTTTACAGTGCCTAATCACCGAGTGAATAGAGATTATTACAATAATCAGTGTTTGTCCCACTCGATGGGTAAATTTTGATTCTATGGAAAATGGCGAAAAGAAAAGCTTTTCTTGCTGTGTTTATAGTGCCCAATTAGCAAAAGAATAGAGATTATTATGAGAATCCAAGTTTATCCCATTTGAAGGATAAACTTTGATTCTGAGGAAAATGGTGGAATGGAAAGCTTCTCTTATAAACTTAAAGCATCAAAACCATGTATCCTAATGAGGACAATGGGTTTATAATGCCCAATCACGACTGAATGGAAACTATTAGAATATCCATGTTTACCCATTTGAGGGATAAACTTTGATTCTAAGGAAAATGGTGGAAAGAAAAGCTTTTCCTTTAAAAGAAAAGCATCAAGACCATGTATCCCACAAAAAGAAATATGCTTATAGTGCCCAATCACCAAATGGATGGAGATTACTATGATAATCCATGCTTATCCCACTTGACAGATAAACTTCAATTCATTGAAAAATGGTGAAAAAAAAAAGATTAAACCTATATCCGAATGAGAAAAATGTGTTTATAGTGCCCAATCACTGAAAGAATAGAGACTATTACAAGAATCCAAGTTTGTCCTATTTAAGGGATAAACTTTGATTCTAAGAAAAATGGTGGAATGAAAGGCTTTTCCTGCCAAATCAAAGCATCAGAGCATGTATCCCAAATAGGGAGAATGTGTTTATAGTGCCCAATCAACAAATCATTGTAGGCTACTAAATAAGTTTGTCCTATTTAAAGGATGAACTTTGATTCTAGGGAAAACAGTGAAATGGAAAGCTTTTCTTGCCAAATCAAAGCATCAAAATCATGTATCCCAATGGGGAGAATATGTTTATAGTGCCTAATCACCGAGTGAATGAAGATCATTAAGACAATCCATGTTTGTCTCCCTTAATGGATGAACTTTGATTCTATGAAAAATAATAGAAAGGAATGATTTTTTAGCAAAAGCAAGGTATCAAGACCTCACATCCTTATGAGGAAAATGTCTTTATAGTGCCCAATCACCAAAAGAATGGAGATTATTATGAGAATCCAAGTTTGTCCTATTTGAGGGACAAACTTTGATTTTGAGGAAAATGGTGGAATGGAAAGCTTTTCTTGCAAACTCAAAGCATCAATATGATGTATCCTAATAAGGACAATGTGCTTATAGTGCCCAATCACCAAATGAATGGAGACTATTACAATAATCCATATTGCTCATTTAAAGTATAAACTTGGATTTTAAGGAAAATTGTGGAAAGAAAAGCTTTTCCTTCAAAGCCAAAGTGCCAGAACTGTCTATCCCTTGGAGGGGAGTATGCTTATAGTGCCTAATCACCAAATGAATGGAGATTATTATGACAATCCATGTTTGTCCCACTTGATAGACAAACTTTGATTCTATGAAAAATGGTGGAAAAAAAAGATTTTCTTTCAGAAACAAGGTATTAAAATCGTGTATCCCTATGAAGAGAATGTGTTTATAGTGTCCAATCATGAAAATAATGGAGACTATTACGAGAATCCATGTTTACCTTATTTGGGGGATGAACTTTGATTCTAAAGAAAATGGTGGAATAAAAAGCTTTTCTTGCCAAATCCAAGCATCAGAACATGTATTCCAATGAGGAGAATATATTTATACTGCTCAACTACCAAATGAATGCTGACTATTAAAATAATCAAAGTTTGTCCTATTTAAAGGATAAACTTTGATTCTAGGGAAAATGGTGGAATGGAAAGCTTTTCATGCAAAATCAAAGCATCAAAATAATGTATCCCAATGAGGAAAATATGTTTATAGTGCCCAATCGCAACATGAATGGAGATCATTACGATAATCCATGTTTGTCCCTTTTGACAAATGTACTTTGATTCTAAGAAAAATAGTGAAAAGAAAAGCTTTTTCTTCAAAACCAAAGCATTAGAACTGTGTATCCTAAGGAGGAAATATGCTTATAGTGCCTAATCACCAAATGAATGGAGATTTTTATGATAATCTATATCTATCCCACTTGACGAATGAACTTTGATTTTATGAAAAATAGTCCAAAAGCAAAGTATCAAAATCATGTATCCTACTGAAGTGATGTGTTTATAGTGCCCTTTCACTAAAAATTTGGAGTTACTATTAGAACCCAAGTATGTCCCATTTGACAACCAAACTTTAATTCTAGGGAAAATAGGTGAATGAAAAGCTTCTCTTGCCAAATCAAAGCACCAAGCATGTATCCCAATAAGGAGAATGTGTTTATAATGTGCAACCACCAAAAGAATAGAGATCATTACGAGAATCCAAGTTTATCCTATTTGAGGGATGAACATTGATTCTATGGAAAATTGGGGAATAAAAAGCTTTTCTTGCCAAATCAAAGCATCAAAGCATGTATCCTAATAAGAAGAATGTGTTTATAGTGCCCAATCACAAAATGAATGGTGACTATTAAAATAGTCTAATTGAAGTTTGTCCTTTTTAAAGGATGGACTTTGATTATGGGGAAAATGGTGAAATGCAAAGCTTTTCTTACTAAATCAAAGCGTTAAAAAATGTATCCCTATGAGGAAAATATGTTTGTTATGCCTATCACCAAGTGAGTGAATGGAAATTATTACAATAATCTGTGTTTGTCCCACTTGATGTACGAACTTTAATTCTAAGGAAAATGGTGGAAAGAAAAGATTTTCTTGCAAAAGCATGGGATCAAAACCTCATATCACAATAAGGATAACATATTTATAATGCCCAATCACGAAAAGAATAGAGATTATTATGAAAATCTAAATTTGTCCCATTTGAGGGCTAAACTTTGATTTTGAGAAAAATGGTGGAATGGCAAGCTTGTTTTGCCAAATCAAAGCATCAAAACCATGTATCCCAATGAGGACAATGTGTTTATAGTGCCCAATCACCAAATGAATGAAGATTATTACGATAATCCAAGTTTGCCCATTTGAGGGATAAACTTTGATTTCATGGAAAATAGTGGAAAAGAAAGCTTTTCCTTGAAAACTAAAGCATCAAAACTATATATCCCAAGGAGCGAAATGTGCTTATAGTGCCCAATTACCAAATGAAACGAGATTTTTATGATAATCCATGTTTTCCCACTTGACAGATGAACTTTAATTCTGAGGAAAATGATGGAAAGAAAAACTTTTCTTACAAATGTAAAGTATTAAAACTGTGTATCCTAAAGAAGAGAAAGTGTTTATTGTGTCAAATCACCAAATGAATAGTGATTATTAGGATAATCAATGTTTGTCACACTCTACGGATGAACTTTTATCCTAAGAAAAATGATGGAAAGAAAAGATTTTCCTACAAAAGTAAGGTATCAAACTGTGTATCCTAATGAGAAAAACATGTTTATAGTTTCCAATCACCAAAGAATGGAGAGTATTACAAGAATCCAAGTTTGTCCTATTTGAAGGATGAACTTTGATATAAAAAAATGATGGAATGGAAAGCTTCTCTTGCCAAATCAAAGCATAAAAACCATGTATCCTAATGAGGACAATGTGTTTATAGTGCCTAAAGACCATATGAATGAAGACTATTAGGATAATCCAAGTATGCTTGTTTGAGGAATGAAATTTGATTCTAAGGAAAATGGTGAAAAAAATGCTTTTCCTTCAAAACCATGTATCCTAAAAAAGGGAATATGGTTATAGTGCCCAATCACCATATGAATGGAGACTATTACGATAAAACAAGTTTACCCATTTGAGGGATGAACTTTGATTTTAAGGAAAATGGTGGAAAGAAAAGCTTTTCCTTCAAAACCAAAGCATCAAAACCGTGTATCCCAAAGAGGAGAACATGCTTATAGTGCCCAAATACCAAATGAATGGAGATTATTATGATGATCCATGTTTGTCCCACTTGATTGAAGAACTTTGATTCTAAGTAAAATGGTGAAAAGAAAAAGTTTTCTTGCAAAAGTAAAGTATCAAAACTGTGTACATAATTAGGATAATGTGTTTATAGTGCCCAATCACCAATAGAATAGAGATTATTATGAGAATCCAAGTTTCTCTTATATGGGGGACAAACTTTGATTATAAGGAAAATGGTGATGGGAAGCTTCTCTTGCCAAACAAAAGCGTTAAAACCTTATATCCCAATGAGGACAATGTGTTTATAGTGCCCAATTAGCAAATGAATAGAGACTGTTACGATAATACAAGTTTGCTCATTTAAGGGATGAACTTTGATTCCAAGCAAAATAGTGAAAAAAAAGCTTTTTTTTCAAAACCAACATGCCAAAACCATGTATCCCAAGGAAGAGAATATGCTTTTTTCCTACAAATCCAAAGCATCAAAGCCAGGCAACCTAATGAGAACGTGTTTATAGTGCCCAATCTCTAAAAAAATAGAGACTATTATAAGAATCCAAGTATGTCCCATGTGATGGATGAACTTTGATTCTACCAAAAGTAGAGTAATGAAAAACATCTATTCCCAAATCAAAGCAGTAAAACAAAAGCATCACAGCCACGCAACCTAATAAGAATGTGTTTATAGTGCCCAATCTCTAAAAGAATGGAAACTATTATAAGAATCCAAGAATGTCTCATTTAATGGATGAACTTTAATTCTAAAGAAAAATAGAGTAACAAAAAACACCTTTTTTTAAATCAAAGCCTTAAAACCCTATACCCTAATAAGAAGAATGTGTTTATAGTGCCCAATCACCAAATGAATGGAGATTATTATAAGAATCTGTATTTATCCCATTTGATAGATGAACTTTGATTCTATGAAAAATAGTGGAATAAAAAGCTTCTCTTACCAAATCAAAGTATCAAAATCTTGTATCCTAATGAGGAAAATGTGTTTATAGTGCCCAATCAGCAAGAGAATGGAGATTATTACGTGAACCCAAGTTTCTCCAATTTGAAGGACGAATAGTGGCATGAAAAGTTTCTCTTGCCAAATGAAAGCATCAAAACCATGTATCCTAATAAAGAGAATGTGTTTATAGTGCCCAGTTACTAAATGAAAGAAAACTATTATGATCATCCAAGTTTATCCCGTTTTAGGATGAACTTCGATTCTAACAAAAATTATGGAAAGAAAAGCTTTTCTTTCAAAACCAAAGCATCAAAACCACATACCCCAGTGAGGAGAATGAGTTTATTGTGGCCAATCACCACAAGAATGGAGATTATTCCAAAAAACCAAGTTTGTCCCATTTAAAGGATGAATTTGATTCTAAGGCAAACGATGAAGAAAAGCTTTTCCTACAAAACCAAAGCATCAAAGCCAGGCAACCTCATGAGAACGTGGTTATAGTGCCCAATCTCTAAAAGAATAGAGACTATGACAAGAATCCAAGTATATCCCATTTGACGGATAAACTTTAATTCTACGCCAAAATAAAGTAATGAAAAAACCTATTCCCAAATCAAAGTAGGAAAACCCTATATCCTAAGGAGAAGAATGTGTCTATAGTGCCCAATCACCAAATGAAAGAAGACTACTATGATAATCCAAGTTTGTCCTGTTTGAGGATGAACTTTGATTTTAAGGAAAATGCTAGAAAAGAAATCTTTTTTTTCAAAACCAAAGCATCAAAACCGTGTATCCCAGTACGGAGAATAAGTTTATTATGGCCAACCACTAAAAGAATGGAGATTATTATGAGAATCCAAGTTTGTCCAATTTGAGAGATGAATTTTGATTCTAAGACAAATGGTGAAAAAAAGCTTTTCTTACAAAGCCAAAGCATCAAAGCCATGCAACCTAATGAGAACATGTTTATAGTGCCCATCTCCAAAAGAATAGAAATTATTTCTAAAATCTAAGTATGTCCCATTTGATGGATGAACCTTAATTCTAAAGAAAAATAGAGTAGCAAAAAACACCCCTTCCTAAATCAAAGCATTAAAGCCCTGTATCTTAATAAGGAGAATGTATTTATAGCACCCAATCACAAAAAGAACGAAGATTATTATGAGAATTCATGTTTGTCTCATTTGACAGATGAACTTTGATTTTATGGAAAATGGTAGAATGAAAAGCTTCTCCTACCAAATCAAAGCATCAAAATCATGTATCCCTACGAGAAAAATGTGTTTATGTGCCCAATCACCAACCGAATAGAGATTATTATGATAATCCATGTTTGTCCTATTTGACATATGAACTTTGATTCTATGGAAAATTCTAGGAAGAAAAACTTTTCTTGCAAAACCAAAGCATCAAAATCACATTTCGCAATAAGGTGAATGGCTTTATAGTGCCCAATCACCAAAATAATAGAGCTTATTATGAGAATCTAGATTTATTCCATTTGAAGCATGAACTTTGATTCTAATAAAAATAGTGGAAAAAAAACCTTTTCTTGTAAAACTAAAGCATCAAAGCCATTTGACCTAACAATGAGAATGTGTTTATATGCCCAATCTCCAAAAAAATGGAGATTATTACAAAAATCCAAGTTTGTCACATTTGATAGGTGAACTTTGATTCTAAAGGAAATGGTGTAATGAAAAACACCTTTTACCAAATCAAAGCATCAAAATCGTGTATTTCTATGAGGAGAAAGTGTTTATAATGCCCATTCATCAAAAGAATATCCAAATTTGTCCTATTTGATAGTTGAACTTTGATTCTAAGGAAAATGGTGGAAAGAAAAGCTTTTCCTACTAAATTAAAGCATCAAAACCGTGTATCCAAATGAAGATAATGTATTTATAGTTCCTAATTAGCGAAAGAATGGAGATTATTATTAAAACCCAAGTTTATCCCATTGGAGGGATGAACTATGATTCTAAGGAAAATGGTGGAATGAAAGTTTCTCCTGCCAAATGAAAACATGAAAACCATGTATCCAAATGAGAAATTGTGTTTATAGTGCCCAATCACCAAATGAAAAGAGACTATTACGATAATCCAAATTGTCCTATACGAGTGATAAACTTTGATTCTAAGGAAAATGGTAAAAGAAAAGCTTTTCTTTCACAATCAAAGCATCAAAACCAAGTATCCCAATGGGAAGAATGGGTTTATAGTGGTCAATCACCCAAAGAACAGAGATTGTTATGAGAATCCAAGTTTGTCCCATTTGAAGGATGAACTTTGATTCTAAGGAGAATGGTGGAAAAAGCTTTTTCTGCAAGACTAAAGCATCAAAACCATGCAACCTAATGAGGATAATGCATTTATAGGGCCCAATCTCCAAAAGCATTGAGACTATTACAAGAATCTTGTTGTGCCCAATTTAACGGGTGAACTTAAATTCTAATGAAATAGGGTAACAAAAAATGCCTCTTCCTAAATTAAAGCATCAAAACCCTATATCCTATGAGAAAATTATGTTTATAGTGCCCAATCACAAAAAAAATATAGATTGTTATGAGAATTCGTGTTTGTCTCATTTGGTAGATGAACTTTGATTCTATGGAAAATTTTGGAAGAAAAAGCTTTTCTTGGAAAGCCAAGGCATCATGATCTTGTATCTCAATAAGGAGAATATGTTTATAACACCCAATCCCTAAAAGAATGGATATTATTACAAGAATCTAAGTTTATCCTATTTAATAATTGAACTTTGATTCTAAGGAGAATGGTGGGATGAAAAGCTTTTCCTACCAAATCAATGTAAAACTATGTATTCCTATGAGGAGAATGTGTTTATAATGCCTAATCAACAAACGAATAGAGATTATTACGATAATCCTCATTTGAGCCATTTGATAGATGAACTTTCACTTTATGTAAAATGGCTGAAAGAAACACTTTTCTTACAAAACCAAAGCATCAAAACCATGTATCCTAATAAGGAGAATGGGTTATGGTGTAGAATCACCAAAAGAATAGAGCTTATTATGAGAATCCAGGTTTATCCCATTTGAGGGATAAACTTTCATTCTAATTAAAATAGTTAGGAAAAAAGCTCTTCCTGCAAAACCAAAGCATCAAAGCCATGTAACAAGATGAGCAAAACGTGGTTACAGTGCCCAATCTCCAAGAGTATTGAGATTATTACAAGAATCCAAGTATGTCACGTTTGACGAATGAACTTTAATTCTAAGGAAAATGGTGTAACAAAACACCTCTTCCCAAATCAAAGGATCAAAACACGATATCCCTATGAGGAGAAAGTGTTTATAATGCCAAATGACCCAAAAAATAAAGATTATTACTGGAAACCAAGTTTATCCCATTTGACAGCCAAATTTTGATTCTAATGAAAATGGTGGAATGAAAAGCTTCTCCTGGAAAATCAAAGCATCAAAACTATGTATCTCAATGAGGCAAGCGTGTTTATTACACCTAATAACCAAATAATAAAGGTTATTATGATAATCTATGTTTGTCACACTTTATGGTCAAACTTTGATTTTAAGGAAAATAGTGGAAAAAAAGCTTTTCCTACAAAAACAAAACATCAAAACTATGTATCACAATTAGAAGAATGCGTTTATAGTGCCCATCATAAAAAGAATAGCGATTATAATAAGAAACCAAGTTTGGCCCATTTGGCAGATAAACTTTGATTCTAAGGAAAATAGTGGAAAAAAAACTTTTCTTGCGAAAGCAACGCATCAAAATCATGTATCACAATAAGAAAAATGTGTTCATAGTGCTCAATCACAAAAAAAAAAGACATTATGATAAGAATCCAAATTTCTTCCATTTGACGAATGAATTTTGAGTCTATGGAAAATTATGAAGGAAAAGCTTTTCTTGGAAAACCAAGGCATCAGAGCTGTGTATCATAATAAAGAGAAAATGTTTATAACACCTAATCCTTAAAAGAAAGGATATCATTACAAGAATCAAAGTTTGTCCTATTTGATAGCTGAACCTTGATTCTAAGGAAAATGGTGGAATCAAAAGCTTGTACTGCCAAATCAAAGCATCAAAACCATGTATCCCTATGAGGAGAATGTGTTTATAGTGCCTAATCACCAAATGAATGGAGATTATTATATAATCCATGTTTATCCTATTTGACATATGAGTTTTGATTTTATTGAAAATGGTGGCAGAAAAAGCTTTTCTTGCAAAACCAAAGCATCAAAATCGTGTATCCTAATGAGAAGAGTAGATTTATAGTGCCTAATCACCAAAAGAATCTAGGTTTGTTATATTTTAGGGATGAAGTTTCATTCTAACAAAAATAGTGAGAAACTTCAAAACCAAAACATCAAAGCCATGCAAGCTGATGAGAAAAATGTGTTTATGATGCCCAATCTCTAGGAGTATTGAGATTATTACAAGAATCCAAGTATATTCCATTTGACAAACGAACTTTAATTCTAAAAAAATGGTGTAACGAAAAATGCCTTTTCCCAAATCAAAGCATTAAAACTTGATATCCCTATAAGGACGAAGCATTTATAATGCCCATTCACCAAAAGAATAAAGATTATTACTAGAATCCAGTTGTCCCATTTTATAGTCAAACTTTGATTCTAAGGAAAATGGTGGAATGAAAAGCTTTGCTTGGCAAATGAAAGCATCAAGACTGTGTATTCTAATGAGGCGAACATGTTTATTCTGCATATTAACCAAATGAATTGAGGTTATTACGATAATCCATGTTTGTCATACTTGACAGATGGACTTTAATTCTAAGAAAAATGATGGAAAGAAAAGCTTTTCTTGCAAAAGCAAAGCATCAAAACTTTGTATTGTAATGAGGAGAATGTGTTTATAGTGTACAATCACAAAAAGAATGGAGATTCTTATGAGAATCTGAGTTTGGCCCATTTGATGAATGAACTTTAATTATAAGGAAAATGGTGGAATGAAAAGATTTCTTGCAAAAGAAGTGCATCAAAAAAATGTATCGTAACGAGAAATATGTGTTCATAGTGCCTAACCATAAAACGAATGGAGATTATTATGAGAATCCAAGTTTGTCCCATTTACCGAACGAATTATGATTCTATGGAAAATTATGGAAAACAAAGCTTTTCTTGGAAAACCAAGGCATCAAAACTATGTGTCCCAATGAGGAAAATGTGCTTATAGTACCCAATCGCCAAAAAAATGGATATAATTACAAGAATCCAAGTTTATCCTATTTGACAGCTGAACCTTGATTCTAAGGAAAATGGTGGAATGAAAGCTTATCCTACCAAATCAAAGCATCAAAACTGTGTATCCCTATGGCAAAAATGTGTTTATAGTGCCCAATCACCAAATGAATGGAGATTATAATGATAATCCATGTTTATCCTATCTGACATATGCATTTTGATTCTATAGAAAATGGTGGCAAGAAAAGCTTTTCCTACAAAACCAAAACATCAAAACCGTGTATCCTAATGAGGAGAATGGGTTTATAATGCCCAATCACCAACAAAATGAAGTTTATAATGAGAATCCAGGGTTGACCCGTTTAAGGGATGAAGTTAGATTCTAATGAAAATATTGAGAAAAAAAGCTTTTCCTACAAAACCAATGCATCAAAACCATGCAACCTAACGATAAGAACATGTTTATAGTGCGCAATCTCTAAAAGAATAGAGATTACTAAAAGAATCCAAGTTTGTCCCATTTGAAGGGTCAACTTTGATTCTAAAGGAAATAGTGTGGCGAAAAACACCTCTTGCCAAATCAATGCATCACAACCTTGCGTCTTTTTGAGGTGAAAGTGTTTATAATGCCCATTCACTAAGAAAATGGATATTATTACTAGAATCTAAGTTTACCCCATTTTATAGCTAAACTTTGATTCTAAGGAAAATGGTCAAATGCAAAGCTTCTCTTGAGAAATCAAAGCATCAAGAATGTGTATCATAATGAGGAGAATGTGTCTATTGTGCCCAATATGTTTGTCACACTTGATGGACAAACTTTTATTCTAAGAAAAATTATGGAAAAGAATAGTTTTTCTTGCAAAAGCAATGCATCAAAACTGTGTATCGCAATGAGGAGAATGTTTTATAGTGCCCAATCATAAAAAGAATGAAGATTATTATGAGAATCCATGTTTGGCCCATTTGGCAGACAAACTTTGATTCTAAGGAAAATAGAGGAATGAAAAGCCTCTCCTGCCGAATCAAAGATCAAAACCATGTATCCCTATGAGAAGAATATGTTTATAGTGCCCAATCACCAAATGAATGAAGAATATTACAATAATCCATGTCTATCCTATTTGATAGATGAGCTATGATTCTATGGAAAATAACAGAAAGAAGAGCTTTCTTGCAAAACCAAAGCATCAAAACTGTGTATCCTAATGAGGAGAATGTGTTTATAGTGCCCAATCAGCAAAAGAACGAAGATTATTATGAGAATCCAAGTTTGTTCCATTTGAAGGATAAACTTTGATTCTAGGAAAAATGGTGGAATGAAAAGCTACCCTTGCTAAATGAAAGCATTGAAACCATTTATCCAAACGAGAAGAATGTGTTTATAGTGCCTAATCACTAAATGAAAAATGATTATTACAATAATCCAGGTTTACCCTGCCTAAGGGAAAAACTAAGATTTTAAGGAAAATAGAAAAAAAATGCTTTTTTTTCAAAATTATAGCGTCAAAACTGTGTATCCCAATAAGAAGAACAAGTTTATAGTGGCTAATCACCAAAAGAATAATGATTATTACAAGAATCCAATTTTGTCCTATATGAGTGACAAACTTTGATTATAAGGAAAATGGTGGAATAAAAAGCTTCTCTTGCGAAATCAAAACGTCAAAATTATGTATCCCAATGAGAAAAATGTGTTTATAGTGCCTAATCAGCAAAAAAATCTATATTATTATGCTAATCTAAGTTTGTCCTATTTGATGGGTGAACTTTGATTATAAAAAAAAAATGGTAGAATCAAAAACTTTTCCTATCGACTGAAAGCATCGAAATCATGTATCGTAATGAGGAGAATGTGTTTATAGTGCCCAATCACCAAATGAAAGAGGACTATTATGATAATCCAAGTTTGTCCCGTTTGAGGGATAAACTTTGATTCTAAGGAAAATGGTGGAAAGAAAAGCTTTTCTTCCGAAACTAAAGCATCAAAGCTATGTATCCCAATAGGGATAATGAGTTTATAGTTTCTAATCACCAAAAGAATAAAAATTGTTGTGAGAATCCAAGTTTGTCCTATTTGAGAGATGAACTTTGATTTTAAAGAAAATGGTGAAAAAAAGCTTTCTAGTAAAACCAGAGCATAAAAGCCATGCAACCTAATGAGGAGAGCGTGTTTACAGTGCCCAATCTCCAAAAGAATTGAGATTATTACAAGAATTCAAGTATGTCCCATTTGATTGATGAACTTTAATTATAAAGAATTTAGTGTAACGAAAAACACCTCTTCCCAAATCAAAGCATCAAAACCTTGTATCTCAAAGAGGAAAATGTGTTTATAATGCCCAATCACAAATAGAATAAAGATTATTATGAGAATCAGTGTTTGTCCCATTTGATTAACGAACTTTCATTCTATTGAAAATTATGGAAGGAAAAGGTTTTTTTGGAAAACTAAAGCATTAAAACCGTGTATCCCAATAAAAAAATATGTTTATAGTATCCAATCTCGAAAAAAATGGATATCATTACAAGAATCCAAGTTTCTCCCATTTCATAGCTGTACTTTGATTCTAAGGAAAATAGTGGAATGGAAAGCTTCTCCTACCAAATCAAAGCATTAAAATGGTGTATCCCTATAAGGAGAATGTATTTATAGTGCCTAATAACCAAATGAAAAGAGATTAGTACTATAATCCATAGTTGTTCCATTTGATAAATGAGCTTTGATTCTATAGAAAATGGTGGAAAAAAAAGCATTTTTTGTAAAACCAAAGCATCAAAACCGTCTATCCCAATAAGGAGAATAGGTTTATACTGCCCAATCACCAAAAAAAGAAGCTTATAATAAGAATCCAAGTTTGTCCCATTTAAGGGATGAATATTGATTCTAAAAAAAAATAGCGAGAAAGAAAAGCTCTTGCAGCAAAACCAAAGCATCACAGCCATGCAACCTAATTAGGAGAACGCGTTTATAGTGCTCAATCTCCAAAAGAATGAGTTTTCTACAAGAATCTAAATTTATCCCATTTGATGGGTGAACTTCGATTCTAAAAGAAATAGTGTAATGAAAAACACTTCTTGCCAAATAAAAGCATTAAAACCTTGTGTCCTTATGAGGTGAAAGTTTTTATAATTCCCACCCACAAAAAAAATACGAGTTTATCCCATTTGGTAGCCGAACTTTGATTATAAGTAAAATAGTGGAATAAAAAGCTTTTCCTACCAAATCAAAGCATCAAAAGTGTGTATCCCAATCAGGAGAATATGTTTATAATGCCCAATCAGCAAAAGAATGGAGATTATTATGAGAATCCAAGTTTGTCCTATTTGAGGGATGAATTTTGATTCTAAGAAAACTGGTGAAAAAATGCCTTTCCTATAAACCAAAGCATTAAAGCCATGCAACCTAATGAGGAGAACGTATTTATTATGCCCAATCTTGAAAAAAATAGAGATTATTGTAGGAATCCAAGTTTGTCCCATTTGATGGACAAATTTTAAGTTTAAAAAAATGGTGCAACAAAAAACAACTCTTCCTAAATCAAAGCATCAAAACCCTATATAGCTATTAAGGGAAAGCATTTATAGTGCCTATTATTATTACAAGAATCCAAGTCTGTCCCATTTGAGGGATGAACTTTGATTCTAAATTCTAAAGAAAATGGTGGAATGAAAAGCTTCTCTTGCCGAATCAAAGCATCAAGATTATGCATCCTAATGAAGAGAACATGTTTATTGCGCCCAATAACCAAATGAATGGAGATTATTATAATAATCCATGTTTGTCACATTTGGCAGATGAACTTTGATTCTAAGGAAAATTTCAGAAAGAAAAGCTTTTCTTGCAAAAGCAAAGCATCAAAACCATGTATCGCAATAAGGAGAATGTGTTTCTAATGCCTAATCACCATATGAAAGGGGACTATTACTATAATCCTAGTTTATCCTATTTAAGAGACGAACTTTGATTCTAAGAAAAATGATGGGAAAAAAGGGCTTTTCTTTTAGAACCAAAGCATTAAAACCGTATATCCTAATAGGGAGAATGAGTTTATAGTGGCTAATACAAAAAAATTGAGATTATTATCCAAGTTTGCCCCATTTGAGCCATGAACTTTGATTTTAAGGAAAATGGTGAAAAAAAAGCTTCTCTTGCAAATCCAAAGCATCAAAGCCATGCAACCTAATAAGAGAACGTGTTATAGTGCCTAATCTCCAAGAAAATAGAGATTATTACAAGTATTCAAGTATGTACCATTTAACCAATGAACATTAATTCTAAAGAAAATGGTGTAACAAAAAACTCCTCTTCCCAAATTAAAATGTAAAACCCTATATCCTAAAAAGAGGATTGTGTCTATAGTGCCTAATTATAAAAGGAATAGAGATTATTATGAGAATTAGTGCTTATCCTATTTGACAAATGAACTTTGATTCTGTAGAAAATTACGGAATGAAAAGTTTCTCCGACTAAATCAAAGCATCAAAACTATGTATCCCTATGAGGAGTATGTTTATAGTGCCCAATCACCAAAGGAAAAGAGATTATTACAACAACCCATGTTTGTCCCATTTGAAAAATGAACTTTAATCCTACGAAAAATGGTGGACAAAAAAACTTTTCTTGTGAAACCAAAGCATCAAAACCATTTATCCCAGTGAGAGAATGGGTTTATAATGCCCAACCACAAAAAGAATAGAGCTTATTATATGAATCTAGATCTGTCCCATTTGAGCAATGACCTTTGATTCCAACAAAAGTAGTGAGAAAAAAAGTTTTTCCTACAAAACCAAAGCACCAAAGCCATGCAACCCAATGACAAGAACATATTCATAGTGCCCAATCTCCAAAAGAATAGAGATTATTACAAGAATCCAAGTACACCAATTTGACAGACAAACTTTAATTCTAAAGAAAATGGTGTAACGAAAAACACCTTTTCCAAATCAAAGCATTGAAACCCTATATCCTTATGAGGAGAACATGTTTATAATGCCTATTCACCAAAAAAATAAAGATTATTACTAGAATTCAAGCTTGTCCCATTTGCAGGATGAACTTTGATTCTAAGGAAAATGGTAAAAAAAAGCTTTTCCTATAAAACCAAGGCATCAAAACCATGCAACCTAATGGGAAGAATGTGTTTATTATGCCCAATCTCCAAAAGAATAGAGATTATTACAAGAATCCAAGTTTGTCCTATTTGACGGATGAACTTTAATTCCAAAAAATGGTGTAACATAAAACACCTCTTCCAAAATCAAAGCATAAAAACCTTGCATCCCAATAAGGAGAAAGTGTTCATAATGCCTATTCACCAAAAGGATGGAGGTTGTTACTAGAATCCAACTTTGTCCCATTTGACAGCCAAACTTTGATTCTAAGATAAATAGTGGAATGAAAAGCTTCTCTTTCCAAATCAAAGCATCAAAACCATGTATCCTAATGAAGAGAATGTGTTTATAGTGCCCAATAAGCAAAAGAATAGAGATGATTATGAGAATCTATTTTTGTCCTATTTAAGGGTGAACTATGATTTTAAGGAAAATGTTGGAATGAAAAACTTCTCTTGCCAAATGAAAGCATCAGAATCGTGTATCCTAATAAGTAGAATTTGTTTATAATGCCCAATCACCAAATGAAAGTAGAGTGCTACGATAATCGAAGTTTGTCCTATTTGAGGAATAAACTTTGATTCTAAGGAAAATGCTAGAAGAAAAGCTTTTCTTTCAAAACCAAACTATTAAAACCATGTATCCTAATAGGGAGAATGAGATTTTAGTGGCCAATAGCCAAAAGAATAGAGATTATTATGAGAATCCAAGTTCATACCATTTGAGGGACGAACTTTGATTCTAAGGAAAATGGTGAAAAAAGCTTTTCCTGCAAAACCAAAGCATCAAAGCCATGCAACCTAATGAGGAGAACATGTTTGTAGTGCCTAATCTCCAAAAGATTTGAGATTATTACAAGAATCTAAGTATATCCCATTTGACAAACGAACTTTAACTCTAAAGAAAATGGTGTAACAAAAAACGCCTCTTCCCAAATCAAGGCATCAAAACCTTGTATCCCTATAAGAAAAAAATGTTTGTAATGGCCATTTACCAAAAGAATGGAGATTATTATTAGAATCCAAGTTTGTCCCATTTTAGGGATGAACTTTCATTCTAAGGAAAATGGTGGAATGAACAGATTCTTTTGCCAATCAAAGCATCAAGATTGTGTATCGCAGTGTGGAGAATGTGTTTATTGCACCCAATAACCAAGTGAATAGAGATTATTACAATAATCCTTGTTTGTCACACTTGTTAGACGAAGCTTGATTTTAAGTAAAATGGTGGAAAGAAAAGCTTTTCTTGCAAAAACACAGCGTCAAAATGATGTATTGCAATGAAGAAATGTGTTTATAGTGCCCAATCACCAAATGAAAAGAGACTATTATGATAATCCTAGTTTGTCCCATTTAAGGGATGAACTTTGATTCTGAGGATAATGGTGGAAAAAAAAAAGCTTTTCTTTCAGAACTAAAGCATCAAAATTGGGTATCCCAATGAGGAGAATAAGTTTATAGTTGTTGCAATCACCAAAAGAATGGAGATTATTACAAAAATCCAAGTTTGTCCCATTTAAAGGATGAACTTTGATTTTAAGGAAAATGGTGAGAAAAAGCTTTTCCTACAAAACCAAAGCATCAAAACCATACAACCTAATAAGGAGAACGTGTTTATAGTGGCCGATCTCCAAGAATGGAGATTATTACAAGAATTCAGTTATGTCCCAGTTAACAAATGAACTTTAATTCTAAAGAAAATAGTGTAACACGAAGGGCCTCATCCTAAATCAAAGGATCAAAACCTTATATCCTTATAAAGAGAAAGTGTTTAGAATGCATATTCAGCAAAGCAATGGATATTATTACTAGAATCAAAGTTTGTCCCATTTGATAGCTAAACTTTGATTCTAAAGAAAATAAGGGAATGAAAAGATTCTTTTACCAAACCAAAGCATCAAAACCGTGTATCCCAATGAGGACAATGTGTTTATAGTGCCCAATCACTAAGAGAATAGAGATTATTACAAGAATCCAAGTTTGTCCCATTTGATGAACGAACTTTGATTCTAAGGAAAATGGTGGAATGAAAAGCTTTTCTTTTCAGATCAAAGCATCAAAATTGTGTATCCCAATGAGGAGAATGTGTTTATGGTGCCTAATCACAAAAAAAAATTGACAACTATTATAAGAATCCACATTTGTCCCATCTGACGGATAAACTTTGATTCTATAAAAAGTTATGGAAAGAAAAGCTTTTCTTAAAAAACGAAGAAAATCAAAACCTTGTATCTCAATAAGGAGAATATGTTTATAACATCCTATCCCCAAAAGAATGGATATCATTACAAGAATCCAAGTTTGTCCCATTTCATAGCCGAACTTTGATTCTAAGGAAAATGGTGGAATTAAAAGCTTCTCTTGCAAAACCAAAGCATTAAAACCAATATCCCAATGAGGAGAATGGGATTATAGCAATCACCAAAAGAATATAGATTATTATGATAATCTAAGTTTGCCCTATTTGACTGATGAAGATTGATTCTATGGAAAATAGTTGAAAGCATTTCTTGCAAAACCAAAGCATTAAAACAATGTATCCCAATGAGAAAAATAGGCTTATAATGGTAAATCACCAAAAGAATGGAATTTATTATTAGAATCCAGGTTTCTACCATTTAAGGGATAAACTTTGATTCTAACTAAAGTAGTGAGAAAAAAAATGTTTTCCTACAAAAGTAAAGCTTCAAAGCCATGGAACCAAACAAGGAGAATGTGTTTACAGTGCCTAATCTTCAAAAGAATGGAGATTATTTCAGGAATCCAAGTTTGTCCCATTTAATGGGTGAACTTTGATTGTAAAGGCAATAGTGTAGCGAAAAACACCTTTTGCCAAATCAAAGCAACCAAACCCTATATCCTTATGAGATAAAAGTGTTTATAATGCCCATTCACCAAAAGAATGGAGATTATTACTACAATCCAAGTTTATACCGATAGTCAAACTTTGATTCTAAGGAAAATGGTGGAATAAAAAGTTTTTCTTGCCAAATCAAAGCATCAAAATCGTGTATTCCTATAAGGAGAATTTGCTTATAGTGCCCAATCACCAAAAAATAAAGATTATTATGAGAATCCAAGTTTGTTTCATTTGAGGATGAACTTTAATCCTCAGAAAAATGAAGGAATAAAAAGCTTCTCTTTGTAAATCAAAGCATTAAAACCATGTATCCCAAAGAGGAGAATGTGTTTATGGTTCACAATCACCAAATGAATAGAGACTATTATGATAATCCAAGTTTATCTTGTTTGAGGGACTAACTTTGATTCTAAGGTAAATGATGGAATGGAAAGCTTCTCTTCCAAAATTAAAGCATTAAAACCATGTATCCTATGAGGACTATGTTTTCATAGTGACCAATCGATAAAAAATAGAGACTGATGGGGGAATCCAAGCTTCTGCCATTTGATGAACGAACCTTAATTCTAAAGAAAATGGAGTAACGAAAAACGCCTCCTCCTATATCAAAGCATCAAAACCTTGTATCCTATGAAGAGAAAGTGTTTATATTACCCATTCACCAAAAGAATAAAGATTATTACTAGAATCCAAGTTTATCCCATTTGACTGCCGAAATTTGATTTTAAGGAAAATTATGGAATGAAAAGCTTTTCTTGCGAAATCAAAGCGTCAAGACTACGTATCTAATGAGGAGAACATGTTTATTGTGCCCAATCAACAAATGAATTGATATTATTACGATAATTCATGGTTGTCTCACTTGATGGATGAACTTTGATTTTAAGGACAATGGTGAAAAGAAAAGCTTTTTTTGCAAAAGAAAAGCTTTCATCAAAACATGTAACCCAATGAGGAGAATGTGTTTATAGTGCCCAATCATAAAAAGAATGGAGATTATTATAGGAATCCAAGTTTGTCCTATTTGATGGATAAATATTGATTTTATGGAAAATTGCAAAAAAAAAAAAGCTTTTCTTGGAAAGCCAAGGATCAAAACCATGTATCCCAATGATGAGAAGGTGTTTATAACACCCAATCCCCAAAAGAATGGATATCATTAGAAGAATCCAAGTTTGTTCCATTTGATAACCGAACTTTGATTCTAAGAAAAATGGTGGAATGAACAGCTTCTCCTACCAAATCCAACCATCAAAACTATGTATCCATATGAGGAGAATATGTTAATAGTGCCCAATCACCAAATGAATAGACATTATTATGATAATCCATATTTGTCTCGTTTCACAGATGAACTTTGAATATATGGAAAATGGTTGTAAGAAAAGCTTTTCTTGCAAAACCAAAGCATCAATATCGTGTATCCCAATGAGCAGAATGGGTTTATACTGACCAATCTTCAAAAAAATGACAATTATTATGAGAATCCAGGTGAGGAGAACTTGCTTATAATGCCCAATTTTCAAAAGAATTGAGATTATTATAAGAATCTAAGTATCTCCCATTTGACGGGCGAACTTTATTTCTAATAAAAATGGTGTAATGAAAAACACCTCTTGCCAAATTAAAGCATTAAAACCTTGTATCCTTATGAGATAAAAGTGTTTATAATGCCCATTCACCAAAATAATATCCAAGTTTACCCCATTTGATAGCTAAACTTAGATTCTAAGGAAAATGGTGTAATAAAAAGCTTCTCCTGCCAAATGAAAGCATTAAGATTGTTTATCCCAATGAGCAGAATGTGCTTATAGCACCCAATCTCCAAACGAATGGAGATTATTATAATAATCCATGTTTGTCTCATTTCACAGATGAACTTTGATTCTATGGAAAATGGTGGAAAGAAAAGCTTTTCTTGCAAAACCAAAGCGTCAAAATAATGTATCCCAATAAGGAGAACGGATTTATAGTTCTCGATCACCAAAAGAATAAAGATTATTATAAGAATCTAGGTTTATCCATTTTGAGGGGCAAACTTTGATTAGACTGAAAATAGTGAGGAAAAAAGCTATTCTTGCAAAAGTAAAGCATCAAAACCATGCAACCTAATAAGGAGAATGTGTTTATACTGCCCAATCTAAAAAAAATTACAGATTATTATAAGAATCCAACTTTGTCCCATTTGAAGGGTGAACTTTGATTCTAAAGCCAATGTTGTAACGAAAAAAACCTTTTGCCAAATCAAAACATCAAAACCTTGTATCCTTATGAGGTGAAAGTGCTTATAATGCCCATTCACTAAAAGAATATCCAAGTTTGCCCCATGTGGCAGCCAAACATTGATTCTAAGGAAAATAGTGGGATGAAAAGCTTTTTTTACCAAACCAAAGCATCAAAATCATGTATCCCTATGAAGGGAATGCATTTATAGTGCCAAATCACCAAAAGAATGGAGATTATTATGAAAATCTAAGTTTATCCCATTTGAGGAATGAACTTTGTTTCTGAGGAAAATGGTGAAATGAAAAGCTTTTCATTCCAAATCACATCATCAAAATCGTGTATCCTAATGAGAAAAAGGTGTTTATAGTGCCTAACTAGCAAAAGAATTAAGATTATTACAAGAATCTAAGTTTGTCCAATTTGAGGGATGAACTTTGATTCCAAGGAAAATATTGGAATGAAAAGCTTTTTTTGCCAAATGAAAGCATCAGAACCGTGTATCCCAATGAAGAGAATTTGTTTATAGTGCCCAATCACCAAATGAAAAGAGGCTATTACGATAATCCAAGTTTGTCCCATTTTAGGGACAAACTTTGATTTTAAGAAAAATGGTGGAAATAAAAGCTTTTCTTTCAAAACTAAAGCTTAAAAATTGTGTATCCATTGATTCTAAGGAAATTATGGGAAAAAAGCTTTTCTTTCAAAATCAAAGCTTGAAAATCATGTATCCTAATAGGGAGAATGAGTTTATAGTGGTCAATAACCAAAAGAATGGAGATTATTATAAGAAGCCAAGTTTGTCCCACTTAAGGGACGAGTTTTGATTCTAAGGAAAATGGTGAAAAAAGGCTTTTCTTGCAAAAGCAAAGCTTCAAAATCATGCAACCTAATGAGGATAACGTGTTTATACTACCCGATCTCCAAAACAATAGAGATTATTACAAGAATCCAAGTACCTCCCATTTGATGAATGAACTTTAATTTTCAAGAAAATGGTGTAACAAAAAACACCTCTTGCCAAATTAAAGCATAAAAAACTTGTATCCTTATGAGATGAAAATGTTTATAATACCCATTCACCAAAAAAATATCAGAGTTTACCTCATTTGACAACTAAACTTCAATTCTAAGGAAAACTGTGTAATGAAAAGCTTCTTTTGCCAAATGAAAGCATTGAGACAATGTATCCCAATGAGCAAAATGTGTGTATAGTGCCCAATCAACAAACAAATAGAGATTATTACAATAATCCATGGTCATCCCATTTGATAGATGAACTTTCATTATACGGAAAATGGTGAAAAAAAGTTTTTCTTGCAAAACAAAAGCATCAAAACCATGTATCCTAATAAAGAGAATGGGTTTATAGTGCCCAATCACCAAAAGAATAGAGATTATTATAAAAATCAAAGCTTGTCCCATTTGAGAGATGAACTTTGATTAAAATGAAAATAGTGAAAAAAAAAGCTATTCTTGTTAAACCAAAGCATCAAAACCATGCAACCTAACAAGGAAAATGTGTTTATACTGCCCAATCTCCAAAAGAATGGAGATTATTAGCATTTCCCATTTGACGGATGAACTTTAATTTTAAAGAATATCGTGTAACAAAAAACACCTCTTCCCAAATCAAAGCATCCAAACCCTGTATCCTTATGAGGAAAAAGTATTTATAATGCCTATTCACCAAAAGAATGGGGAGTATTACTAGAATCCAGGTTTATCACATTTGACAGTCGAACTTTGATTCTAAGGAAAATAATATGAAATGCTTCTCTTGCCAAATCAAAGCATCAAGACTGTGTATTCCAATGAGGAGAATGTGTACAGTGCCGAAGCATCAAATGAATGGAGATTATTATGATAATCCATGTTTGTCCTACTTGATAGACAAACTTTGATTTTAAAGAAAAAGGTGGAAATAAAAACTTTTCATGTAAAAGCAAAGTATCAAAACCGTGTAACCTAATAAAGAGAATATGTTTATAATGCCCAATCACAAAAGGAATGGAGATTATTATAAGAATCCAAGTTTGTCCTATTTGATATATAGACTTTCATTCTAAGGAAAATTATGGAAGGAAAAACTTTTCTTGGAAAACCAAAGCATCAAAACCATATATCACAATAAGAAGATTGTGTTTATATTACCCAATCCTGAAAGAAATGGATATCATTACGAGAATCAAAGTTTCTCTGATTTGATAGTTAAACTTTGATTCAGATAAAACTTATGGAATGAAAAGCTTCTCTTGCTAAATCGAAGCATCAAAACTATGTATCCCAATAAAGAGGATGTGTTTGTAGGGCCCAATCACCAAATGAGTGGTGACTGTTATGATAATCCGAGTCCTATTTGACGGACAAATTTTTATACTAAATAAAATGGTGGGAAGAAAAGTAGTTCTTTGAAAACCAAACCATCAAGGCCATGTATCCTACTAAGAGGAATGTGATTATAGTGCTCAATCCACAAAAGAATGGATATTATTACTAGAATCTAGGTTTATCCTATTTAAGTGATGAATTTTAATTTTAATGAAAATAGTGAGAAAAAAAGCTTTTCCTATAAAACCAAAGCATCAAAGCCATGCAACCTAAAGAGGAGAATATGTTTATAGTGCCTAATCTCCAAAAGAATGAAGATTGTTGCAGGAATCCATGTTTGTCTCATTTGATGGGTGAACTTTGATTCTAAAGAAATAATGTAATGAAAAAGACCTCTTCCTAAATCAAAGCATCAAAACCTGATATACTTATAAGATGAAAGTTATTATAATGCCTATTCACCGAATAAATATCTAAGTTTGCCCAAATTGACAACTGAACTTTGATTTTAAGGAAATTGGTGGGAAGAAAATCTTTTCTTGCAAAATCAAAGCATCAAAATCATGTATCCTAATAAGGAGAATATGTTTATAATGCCCAATCACCAAATAAATGGAGATTATTACAAGAATCCAAGTTTGTCCTACTTGAGGAACAAACTTTAATTCTAAGTACAATGGTGGAATGAAAAGCTTCTCTTTCTAAACAAAAACATCAGAACTGTATATCCCAGTGAGGAGAATGTCTTTGTAGTGCCCAATCACCAAATAAATGGAGACTATTATGATAATTCATGTTTGACCCATTTGAGGGACGAACTTCGATTCTAAGGAAAATGGTGGAATGGAAAGCTTCTCCTGCAAAATCAAAGCATCAAACCATGTATTCCAAGGAGGAGAATGTGTTTATAATGGCCAATCAATAGAAGAATGGAGATTATTACAAGAATTCAATTTTGTCCTAATTGAGGGAAAAACTTTGATTCTAAGGAAAATGGTGAAAAAAACTTTTCTTGAAAAAACAAAACATCAAAGCTATGCAACCTAATGAGAAGAATGTGTTTATAGTGCCCATTCAAAAGAACAAAAATGAATAGAGATTATTACAAGAATCCAAGTTTGTCCCATTTAATGGGTAAAGTTTGATTGTAAAGGAAATGTTGTAATGAAAAACACCCATTGCCAAATCAAAGCATTAAAACCTTGTGTCTTTATGAGATAAAAGTGTTTCTAATGCCCATTCATCAAAAGAATATCCAAGTCTATCCCATTTAAGGGATAAACTTTGATTCTAAGGGAAATGGTTGAATGAAAAACTTTTCTTGCTAAATCAAAGCATCAAAATCATATTTCCTAATGAGGAGAATGTGTTTATAATGCCTAATCTCCAAAAAAATGGATATTATTATGACAACCCAAGTTTGTCACATTTGGTAATCGAACTTTGATTTTAAGGAAAATGGTAGAATGAAAAGCTTCTCTTGTCAAATCAAAGCTCCAAAACCATATATTCAAATGAGGAGAATATGTTTATAGTGCTCAATCACCAAAAGAATGGAGATTATTAGTAGAATCCAACTTTGTCCTATTTGACAGTTGCACTTTGATTCTAAAAAAAATGGTCGAATGAAAAGCTTTTCCTACCAAATCAAAGCATCAAAACCCTGTATCCCAATGGGGAGAATATGTTTGTAGTTCCTAATTATGAATGGGATAGAGATATTACGAGAACCCAAGTTTATGCCATTTGAGTGACAAACTTTGATTCTAAGGAAAATGGTGGAATAAAGAGCTTCTCTTTCCAAATCAAAACATCAGAACTATGTATCCCAATAAGGAGAATGTGTTTACGGTGCCCAATGCCCAAAACCTTGTGTCCTTATGAAGTGAAAGTGTTTATAATACCCATTCACCAAAAGAGTGGAGATTATTACTAGAATCCAAGTTTGTCCCATCCAACAGTTGAACTTTAATTCTAACAAAATTGGTGGAATGAAAAGCTTTTCTTAGCAAATCAAAATATCAAGACTATGTATCCCAATGAGGAAAATGTGTTTATTGTGCCCAATAACCAAATGTATAGAGATTATTACAATAATCTATGTTTGTCACACTTGATGAACAAACTTTGATTCAAAGGGAAATCGTGGAAAGAAAAGCTTTTCTTGCAAAAGCAAAGCATCAAAACTGTGTATCACAATAAGAAGAATTTGTTTATAGTGCCTGATCATAAAAAGAATAGAGATTATTATGAAAATCTAAGTTTGGCCCATTTGATAGATGAACTTTGATTCTCAGGAAAATGGTAAAAAGAAAAGCTTTTTTTGTAAAAGCAAAGCATTAAAACCGTGTATAACAACGAGAAAAATGTGTTTATAGTGCTCAATGACAAAAAGAAAGAAGATTATTATAAAAATCCAAGTTTATCACATTGGACGGATGAACTTTGATTCTATACAAATTATGGAAAGAAAAGCTTTTCTTAAAAACCCAAGGCATCAAAACTATGTATCCTAATAAGGACAATGTGTTTATAGCACCCAATACCCACAAGAATGGAAATTATTACAAGAATCCAAGTTTGTCCTATTTGATAGCTGAACATTGATTCTAAGGAAAATGGTAGAATAAAAAGCTTCTCTTGCCAAATCAAAGCATCAAAACCATGTATCTCAATGAAGAGAATGTGTTTATAGTGCCCAATCACAAAATGAATGGAGACTATTATGATAATCCAAATTTATCCTATTTGAAGGATGAACTTTAATTTCAAGGATAATGGTGAAAAGAAAAGTTTTCTTTCAAAACCAAAGCATCAAAACCGTGTATCCTAATAAGAAGAATGAGTAAATAGTGCCTAATCACCATAAGAATGGAAGTTATTACGATAATCCATGTTTGTCCCACTTAACAAATGAACTTTGATTCTAGGGAAAAATGGTGGAGAAAAGCTTTTCTTGCAAAGCAAAGTTTGCAAACTGTGTATCCCAATGAGGAGAATATGTTTATAGAGCCCAACTATAAAAACAATAAAGATTATTATAAGAATCCAAGTTTGTCCTATTTAAAGGTTAAACTTTCATTCTTAGGAAAATTATGGCAAAGCTTTTCTTTCAAAACCAAAGCTTCAAAACCATGTATCTCAATGAGGAATATATGTTTATAGCACCCAATCCTTAAAATAATGGTAAGGTTACAAGAATCCAAGTTCATCCCATTTGATAGTTGAACTTTGATTCTAAGGAAAATTATGGAATGAAAAGCTTCTCTTGCCAAATCAAAGTATCAAGACCATGTATTCCAAAGAGGATACTATGATTATAATGCCTAATCCCCAAAAGTATAGACATTATTGCTGAAATCCAAGTTTGTCCCTTTTGACAACTACACTTTGATTCTAAGGAAAAATGTGGAATGGAAAGGTTTTTATGCCAAATCAAAGCATCAAAACCATATATCCTAACAAGTAGAATGAGTTTATAGTGCCCAATGACCAAAAGAATGGAGATTATTATGAGAATTCACATTTTTCATATTTGACGTTAGAACTTCAGTTCTAAGGAAAACGGTGGAATGAAAAGCTTCTTTTGCCAAATCAAAGCATCAAAACCATGTATCCCAGCGAGGATAATGTGTTTATAGTGCCTAATCGCCAAATGAATAGAGATTACTATGAGAATCCAAATTTATCCTATTTGACGACTAAACTTTGATTATAAGGAAAATGGTGGAATGAAAAGCTTCTTTTGCCAAATTAAAGCAACAAAGCAGTGTATCCCTATGAGGAGAATGTTTTTATAGTTTCTAATAACCAAAGGAATAGAGATTATCATGACAATCCATGTCTGTCCAATTTGAGAGCCAAACTTTGATTCTAAAGAAAAAAATGAAAAGCTTCTCTTGCCAAATCAAAGCATCAAAATCGTGTATCCCTATAAAGAGAATGTTTTTATAGTGCCCAATTACCAACTAAATGGTGACTCACATTTGACAAATGAACTTTGATTCTATGGAAAATGGTGGAAAGAAATGCTTTTCTTGCAAAAACAAAGCTTCAAAATCGTGTATCCCAATGAGAAAAAAGGATTTATAGTGCCCAATCACAAAAAAGAATTAAGATTATTACAAGAATCCAAGTTTGGCCCATTTGAGGGACCAACTTTGATTCTAAGAAAAAATGTGAAAAAAAAGCTTCTCCTACAAAACCAAATCATCAAAGCCATGCAATCTAATGATGAGAACGTGTTTATAGTGCCAAATCTCCATTATTATAAGAATCAAAGTTTGTCTAATTTGATGTATAAACTTTCATTCTAAAGAAAATATTATAACAAAAAACACCTCCTACCAAATCAAAGCATGAAAACCTTGTATCCCTATGAGGAGAAAGGGTTTATAATGCCCATTCACTAAAAAAATGAAGATTATTACTAGAATCCAAGTTTGTTCCATTTAATAGTTGAACTTTGATTTTAAGGAAAATGGTGGAATGAAAAGCTTCTCTTGCCAAATTAAAGCATCAAGGTTGTGTATCCAAACTAGGAAAATATGTTTATAGTGCCCAATCACCAAAATAATAGAGATTTTTATGAGAATCCAAGTTTATCCTATTTGAAATATAAACGTTGATTCTAAGGAAAATAGTGGAAAGAAAAGCTTTTCTTTGAAAACCAATGCATCAAAGCTATGTATCCCAGCAAGAAGAATGTTTTTATAGTGCTGAATCCTTAAAAGAATGGATATAATTACAAGAATCCAAGCTTATCCCATTTGATAGCCTAACTTTGATGTAAGGAAAATGGTGGAATGAAAAGCTTTTCTTGCCAAATCAAAGCATCAAAACCATGTATCCTAATAAAAAGAATGTGTTTATAGCACCCAATCAGCAAAAGAAAAAAGATTCAAATAAGGATAATGGTGTAGCAAAAAAACACCTCTTCCTAAATCAAAGAATCAAAACTTTTTATCCGTATGAGGAAAAAGTGTTTATAATGCCCATTCACCAAAAGAATGGAGATTATTACTAAAATCTAAGTTTATCCCATTTGATAGCCAAACTTGGATTCTAAGGAAAATGGTGGAATAAAATGCTTCCCCAATAAAATTGAAGCATCAAAGCTATGTATCCAAATGAGGAGAATGTGTTTATAGTGCTCAAGTACCAAAATAATGGAGATTTTTACGAGAATCTAAGTTTATCTAATTTGACATATAAACTTTGATTCTAAGGAAAAAGGTGGAAAGAAAAGCTTTTCTTTCAAAACCAAAGCATCAAAACTACGTATCCCAACAAGGAAAATGTGTTTATAATGCCCAATCCTTAAAAGAATGAATATCATTACGAGAATCCAAGTTTATCCCATTTGATAGTCGAACTTTGACACTAAGGAAAATAGTGGAATGAAAAGCTCTCTTGCAAAATCAAAGCATAAAAAACATTGTATCCCTATTAGAAAAATGTGTTTATAGTGTCGGATCATCAAAAGAATAAAGATTATTAAGAGAATCCTAATTTGTCTTATTTAACAGCTGAATTTTCATTCTAAGGAAACTTATGGAATGAAACCTTTCTCTTGCCAAATTAAAACATCAAAACAGTGTATCCCTATGAGGAAAATGTTTTTATAGTGCCCAATAAGCCAAAGAACAGAGATTATTATGAAAATTCATGTTTGTCTAATTTGAGGAGAATGGGTATTGCGATAATCCATTATTATGGAGAGTATTATGATAATTCATGTTTCTCATATTTGGTAGACGAACTTTGTGTCTGTGAAAAATGGTGGAAAAGAAAGCTTTTCGTGCAAAACCAAAGCATCAAATCGGTGTATCCAATGAGGAGAGTGGGTTTATAGTGCCCAATCATCAAAAGAATGGAGATTATTATGAGAATCCAAGTTTGTCCCATTTGATGGACAAACTTTGATTCTAAGGAAAATGGTGAAAAAAAGCTTCTCCTACAAAACCAAAACATCAAGGACATGCAACCTAATGAGGAGAATATGTTTATAGTGCCCAATCTCTAAAAGAATGGAGATTATTACAAGAATCCAAGTATATCACATTTGATAGGTGAACTTTGGTGTAACGAAAAGCACCTCTTGCCAAATCAAAGCATCAAAACCTTGCATCCTTATGAGATAAAAGTGTTTGTAATGCACATTCACCAAAAGAATATCAAGTTTATCCTGTTTGATAGTTAAACTTTGATTCTGAGGAAAATGATAGAATGAAAAGCTTTTCCTACCAAATCAAAGGATCAAAACTTGTATCCCAATAAGGAGAATGTGTTTATAGTGCCCAATTATGAAAAAAATGGATATTCTTATCAGAATCTAAGTTTGTCTCATTTGACAATTGAACTTTGATTCTAAAGAAAATGGTGGAATGAAAAGCTTCTCTTGTTAAATCAAGCTCTAAAACTATGCACCCCAATAAGGATAATGTGTTTATAGTGCCCAATCACCAAAAAAATAGATATTATTATGAGAATCCAAATTTGTCCTATTTGATAGCTGAACTTTGATTCTAAGGAAAATGGTCAAATGAAAAGCTTTTACTACCAAATCAAAGCATCAAAACATGTATCCCAATGAGGAGAATATGTTTATAGTTCTTAATCGCCAAAAAAATAGAGATTATTATGAGAATCCAAGTTTGTCCAATTTAAGGGATGAATCCTGCCAAATCAAAGTATCAGAGCCATGTATCCTAATAAAGAGAATGTGTTTATAGTATTCAATCTCTAAATGAATAGAGACTATTATGCTAATCCAAGTTTGTCCTATTTAAGTGACAAACTTTGATTCTAAGGAAAATGGTGGAATGAAAAGCTTGCCATTCCTAATGAAAGCATCAGAATAATGTATCCTAATGAGAAAAATGTGTTTATAATGCCCTATCACCAAAAGAATGAAAATTATTATGAGAATCCAAATTTATGCCATTTGACTACTAAACTTTTATTCTAGGGAAAATGGCCAATGAAAAGCTTCTCCTACCAAATCAAAGCATCAAAACGATGTATCCCTATAAGGAAAATATGTTTATAGTTCCTAATCACCAAAAGAATGGAGATTATTACGAGAATCCAAATTTATCCCATTTGAAGGACGAATCTTGCCAAATCAAAGCATCAAAATCATGTATCCTGATAAGGAGAATGTGTTTATAGTGCCTAATCCCCAAATGAATAAAGACTATTATTATAATCCAAGTTTGTCCCATTTAAGGGATAAACTTTGATTCTAAGGAAAATGGTGGAATGAAAAGCTTCTCTTGCTAAATCAAAGCATCAGAACCATGTATCCCAATAAGGAGAATGTGTTTATAGTGCCCAGTTACAAAATGAATGGAGACTATTATGATAATTCTAGTTTATCCCATTTGACAGTCGAACTTTGATTCTACGAAAAATAATGTACCAAAAAATGCTTTTTCCTAAACTAAAGCATCAAACCCTGTATCCCTATACGAAAAAAGTGTTTGTAATTCCCATTCACCAAAAGAATGGAGATTACTAGTTGAATCCTAGTTCGTCCTACTTGATAGTTGAGCTTTCATTCTAAGGAAAATAGTGGAATGAAAAGCTTCTCTTGCCAAATCAAAGCATCAAGACTGGGTATCCTAATAAGGAGAATGCATTTATTATGCCCAATCACCAAAAGAATGGAAATTATTATGATAATCCACATTTGTCCCACTTGATGGATGAACTTTGATTTTAAGAAAAATAGTGGAAAGAGAAGCTTTTACTTCAAAAGTAAAGCTTCAAAAATCATGTATCTCAATGAGGAAAATATGTTTATAGCACTAAATCCCCGAAAGAGTAGATATCATTACGAGAATCCAAGTTTGCCCTATTTGATAGCTGAACTTTAATTCTAAGAAAAATGGTGTATTGAAAAACACCTCTTCCCAAATCAATGCATCAAAACCCTGTATCCCTACAAGGAGAAAGTGTTTATAATGCCCATTACCAAAAGAATAGAGATTATTACTAGAATCCAAGTTTTTTTCATTTGATAGTTGAACTTTGATTTTAAGAAGAATAGTGGAATGAAAAAGCTTCTCTTGTTCAATCAAAGCATCATAATTGTGTATCCCAATGAGGAGAATATGTTTATAGTGCCTAATCACCAAAATAATGGAGATTATTGCAAGAATACTAATTTGTCCTATTTTACAGCTAAACTTTGATTCTAAGGAAAGCAGCGGAATAAAAACCTTTTCTTGCAAATTAAAGCATCAAAATAGTGTATCCCTATGAGGTGAATGTTTTTATATGCCTAATAACCAAAGAATAGAGATTATCATAAGAATCTATATTTTTTTAATTTGAGGAAAATAGGTGTTACGATAATTCATTGTTTTGGAGATTATTACGATAACTATGTCTGTCACGTTTAACAGATGAACTTTGTGTCTATTTGAAAATGGTGGAAAGAAAAGCTTTTCTTGCAAAATCAAAGCATCAAAACTATGTATCCCAATGAGGAGAATGCATTTACAGTGCCTAATCACCAAAAGAATAGAGATTATTATGAGAGTCCTGATTTATCCCATTTGACAACTAAACTTTGATTATAAGGAAAATGGCAGAATGAAAACCTTTTTTTACCAAATCAAAGCATCAAAACAGTGTATCGCTATGAGATGAATGTTTTTATAGTGCCTAATAACCAAAGAACGAAAATTATTATGGGAATCCATGTTTATCCAATTTAAGGACAATAGGTATTACGATAATCCATTATTATAGAGATTATTACGATAATTCATGTTTGTCACGTTTGACAGATGAACTTTGTGTCTATTGAAAATGGTGGAAAGAAAAGCTTTTCTTAACAAAACACAGCATGTAAGCCATCTACGTAATGAGGAGAACGTGTTTACTGTGCCTAATCTCCAAAAGAATAGAGATTATTGTAAGAATCCAAGCTTTTCCCATTAGACGGATAAACTTTGATTCTAAAGAAAAGGTGTAACAAAAGCACCTCTTGCTAAATCAAAGCATTAAAATCGTGGATCCCTACAAGGAGAAAGTGTTTATAATGCCAATTCACCAATAATATTCCTAGAAACAAAGTTTGTCTAATTTGATAGCCGAACTTTGATTCTAAGGTAAATGATGGAATGAAAAGCTTCTCCTACCAAATCAAAGATCAAAACCATGTATCCAAACGAGGAGAATGTGTTTATAGCACCTAATCACCAAATGAATTGAGACTATTGTGAAAATCCAAGTTTGCCCATTTAAGGGATAAACTTTGACTCTAAGAAAAATGGTGGAAAGAAAAGCTTTTCCTTTAAAGTCAAAGCATTAAAACCACGTATTTCAATGAGGAGAATGTGTTTATAGTGCCCAATCACCAAAAGAATAGAGATTATTACAAGAATCTAAGTTTGTCCTACTTAAAGGACGACCTTTGATTCTAAGGAAAATGGTGGAATGAAAAGCTTCTCTTGCCAAATCAAAAGCATTAGAACCATGTATCCTAATAAAGAAAATGTGTTTATATTGCCCAATCACCAAAAGAATGAAGATTATCATGAGAATCCAAATTTGTCCTATTTGATAGCTAAACTAAACTTTGATTATGAGGAAAATGGTGGAATGAAAAGCTTCTCCTGCTAAATCAAAGCATCAAAATCGTGTATCCTAATTAGAAGAATGTGTTTATAGCACCCTATCCCTAATAGAATGGATATTATTATAAGAATCCAAGTTTGTCCCATTTAACAGCAAGCTTTGATTTTAAGAAGAATGGTGGAATGAAAATCTTCTCTTGCCAAATAAATGTAATAAAACCATGTATCCCAATGAGAACATGTTTATAAAGCCTAATCACCAAATGAATAGAGACTCTTATGATAATCCAAGTTTGTTCTGTCTGAGGAACGAACTTTGATTATAAGGAAAATGGTGAAAAGAAAGGCTTTTCTTTTAAAACCAAAGCATCAAAATCGTGAATGGAGATTATAGTGCCAATCACAAAAAGAATGGAGAATATGTTTATAGTGCCAATCACAAAAAAAAGAGACTATTACAAGAATCAAAGCTTGCCCCATGATAGACCAACATTGATTCTAGAGAAAATGGTGCAATGAAAGGCTATTCTTGCAAGTCAAATCATTAAAACCATTTATACCAATAAGAAAAATGTGTTTGTAATGCCCAATCACCAAAAGAATGAAAATTTTTACGAGAGTCCAAGTTTGTCCTAAGATGAATGAACTTTGATTCTAAAGAAAATGGTGGAATACAAAGCTTTACTTGCCAAGTCAAAGCATCAAAACTGTGTATACTAATATGGAGAATGTGTTTGTAGTGCCTAATCACCAAAAGAATAGAGATTATTACGAGAATCTAAGTTTGTCCTATTTGAGGGATGAACTTTGATTATAAGGAAAATATTGGAATGGAAAGCTTATTTTGCCAAATCAAAGCATCAAAACCATTTATCCCTATGAGGAGAATGTTTTTATAGCACCTAATAGCCAAATGAATTGAGACAATTACAATAATCCAAGTTTGCTCGTTTGAGGGATGAACTTTGATTATAAGGAAAATGGCAGAAAGAAAAACTTTTCCTTTAAAAAACAAAGCATCAAAACCGTGTATCCCAATAAAGAGAATGTGTTTATAGTGCCTAGTGATAAAATGAATGGAAATTATTGTGACAATCCATATTTGTCCCACTTGACAGATGAAGGTTGACTCTTAGGAAAATGGTGGAGCGAAAAACATCTTTTGCCAATCAAAGCATCAAAATGGTGCATCTCTGTAAGGAGAATGCATTTACAGTGCCTAATTACCAAAAGAATGGAGAATATTACCAGAATCCTTGTTCGCCTTATATGACAAGAAAACTTTAATTCTAAGGAAAATGGTGGAAGGAAAGTTTTTCTTGTAACACAAAGCATCAAAACTATGTATCCTAATAAAGAGAATGTGTTTATAGTGCCCAATTCCCAAAAGCGTGGAGATTGCTATGAGAATCCAAGTTTGTCCCATTTTTAGGGATGACCTTTCAATCTAAAAAAATGGTGGAAAGAAAAGCTTTTCTTGCAAAAAAAATCAAATTCTTACACGCTAATAAGGAGAATCTATTTATAGTGCCCAATCCCTGAGGAATAGAATTATTACAAGAATGCAACTTTATCCCATTTAATAACCTAACTTTTTTTCTAAGGAAGATAGTGGAATGAAAAGCTTCTCTTGCCAAATCAAAGCACCAAAACCATGTATCTTAATGAGGAGAATGTGTTTATAACTCTTAATCCCTAAAAGAGTTAAGATTATTATGAGAATTCAAATTTGACCCATTTGTCATATAAACTTAGATTCTAAGGAAAATGGTGTAATGAAAAGCTTTTGTTGCCAAATCAATGCTCCAAACCCGTGTATCAAATTGAATGTGTTTATAGTGCCCATTCACCAAAAAAATGGAGATTATTATGAGAATCCAACCTTGTCCCATTTGAGGGATAAATTTTACTTTAAGGAAAATGGTAGGATGAAAAGCTTCTCTTGCCATGTGAAGAATGTGTTTATAGTGCCCCATTACCAAATGAATAGAAACCATCATGATAATCCATGTTTCTCCTGTTTGAGGGACAAACTTGGATTCTAAGGAAAATGGTGGAAAGAAAAGCTTTTCTTTTAAAACCAAAGCATGAAAATCGTGTATCCCAATAAGAATATTGAGTTAATAGTGCCCAATCACCAAATGAATAGGGATTAATATAGTGATCCATGTTTGCCCATTTTGAGGGATAAACTTTCATTCTAAGAAAAATGGTGTAAGAAAAAGCTACTTCTTCAAAACCAAAGCATCAAAACCGTATATACCAAAGAGGAAATTGTGTTTATTATGCTCAGTTACCAAATGAATGGATATTATTATGAGAATCTATGTCTATCCCATTTGAGGGAGGAACTTTAAGGAAAATGGCAAAAAAAAGCTTTTCCTACAAAAGCAAAGCATCAAAGCCATGCAACCTAAAGAGGAGAACATGTTTATACTGCCCAATCTCCAAAAGAATAAAGATTATAACAAGAATCTAAGTTTGTCCCATTTGATGAACGAACTTTAATTTTAAAGAAAATGGGGAAAAAATGCTTTTTTTGCAAAACCAAAGCATCAAAGGCATGCAACCTAATAAGAAAAATGTGTTATAGTGCCCAATCTCTAATAGAATAGAGATTATTGCCAGAATCCATGTTTGTCCCATTTGATGAATGAACTTTAATTCTAAAGAAAATGGAATAACGAAAAACACCCATTGCTAAATCAATGCATCAAAACATTATATCCCTATCAGAAGATAGTTTTTATAATGCCTATTCAGAGAAAGAATGCAGATTATTACTAGAAACCAAGTTTATTCCATTTGAGAACCAAACATTTATTCTAAGGAAAATGGTGGAATGAAAAGCTTCTCTTACCAAATTAAAGCACGAAAATCATGTATCCCAATGAGGAGATTGTGTTTATAGCAGCTGATTCCTAGAAGAATGGATATTATTATGAGATCCAAGTTTGCCACATTTGATAACTAAACATTGATTCTAAGGAAAATGGTGGAATGAAAGCTTCTCTTACCAAATCAAAACACCAAAATTATGTATCCTAATAAGGAAAATGTGTTTGTAGTTCCTAATCACCAAATGAATGGAGATTACTATAATATCCATGTTTGTCACACTTGATGGACGAACTTTGATTCTAAGGAAAAAGGTTGAAAAAAAAGCTTTTCTTGCAAAAGCAAAAAATCAAAGCTGTGTATCCAAATGAAGAGAATGTGTTTGTAGTGCCTAATCACCAAAAGAATTAAGATCATTAAGAGAATCCAAATTTGTCCTATTTGTCATCTGAACTTTGATTCTAAGGAAAATGGTGGAATGAAAACTTCTTTTGCCAAATCAAAGCATGAAAACCGTGTATCCCAATGAGGAGAATGTCTTTATAGTGCCCTAATCCCCAAAAGAATGGATATTGTTATGAGAATCCAAGTTTGTCATATTTGACGATTGAGCTTTGATTCTAAGGAAAGTGGTGGAATGAAAGGCTTTTCTTGCCAAATCAAAGCTTTAAAATCGTGTATCCCAATGTAGAGAATGTGTTTATAGTGCCAAATCACCAAATGAATGGTGATTATTACAATAATCCATATTTGTCTGACTTGATGGATGAACTTTGATTCTAAGGAAAATGGTGGAAAGAAAAGCTTTTCTTGCAAAGGCAAAGTATCCAAACCTTGTATCCGAATGAGGAGAATGTGTTTATAGTCTCCATTCACCAAATGAATGGATATTATTACAAGAATCCATGTTTGTCACATTTGACAACTGAAATTTGATTCTAAGGAAAATGGTGGAATGAAAAACTTCTCTTGCCAAATCAAAGCTCCAAAATTGTGTATCCCAGTGAGGAGAATCTATTTATAGTGCCCAATCACCAAAAAAATGGAGATTATTACGGAATCTAACTTTTTCCCATTTTAGGAACAAACTTTGACTCAAAGGAATTAGTGGAATGAAAAGTTTTTCCTGCCAAATCAAAGATTCAAAACTGTACTTCCTAGTTAAAAAAATGTGTTTATAGTGCCATTCAATAAAAGAATGGAGATTATTATGAGAATTCAGGTTTGTCCCATTTGATAGTCGAGCTTTGATTTTATGGAAAATGGTAGAATAAAAAGCTTCTCTTGCCAAATCAAAGCATCAGAACCGTATATCCCAATGAGGAGAATTTGTTTATAGTGCTCAATCTTTAAATGAATAGAGACTATTACGATAATCTAAGTTTGTCCCATTTGAGGGATGAGCTTTGATTCTATAGAAAATAGTAGAAGGAAAAGCTTTCCTTTCAAAACCAAAGCATTAAAATTGTGTATCCCAATTACGAGAATGAGTTAATAGTGCCCAATCACCAAATGAAAAGAGATTATTATGTTAATCCAAGTTTGTTCCATTTAAGAGATGAATTTTGATTCTAGGGAAATTGGTGAAAAGAAAAGTGTTTCCTTTAAAATCAAACCCTTAAAACCATGTATCCCACACAAGAGAATGTGTTTGTAGTGCCCAAACATCAAATTAATGGAGTTATTACAATAATCTATGTTTATCCCATTTGATGGATGAACTTTGATTATAAGGAAAATGGTGGAAAGAAAAGCTTCTCTTGCAAAAGCAAAGTGTCAAAGCCATGTATCCGAATGAGGAGAATGTGTTTATAACGCCCAATCACCAAAAAAATTGAGATTATTAGAAGAATCCAAAATTTTCCTATTTGTTAGCTGAACTTTCATTTTAAGAAAAATGGTGGAATGAGAAGTTTCTCTTGCTAAATCAAAGCATCAAAATGGCATATCACTAGGAGAAAAATATGTTCATAGAGCCCAATCACCAAATTAATGAGATTATTATGATAATCCATGTTTGCCCTAGTTAATGGACAAACTTTGATTCTAAAGAAAATGGTGGAAAAAAAGCTTCTCTTTCAAAAGTGAAGTATCAAAACTATGTATTCAATGAGGAGAATGTGTTGATAGCGCCCAATAACCAAAAGAATTGAGATTATTGTGAGAATTCAAATTTGTTCTATTTGTCATAGGAACTTTGATTCTAAGGAAAATGGTGGAATGAAAAGCTTCTTTTGCCAAATCAAAGCATTAAAACCATGTATACCAATGAGGAGAATGTGTTTATAGTTCCTAATTGCCAAAAGAATCGAGATTATTACAAGAATCCAAGTTTCTCCCATTTGAGGGGTGAACTAAGATTCAAAGGAAAATAGTGAAAAAAAAGCTTTTTCCTGTAAAAGCAAACCATCAAAGCCTTGCAGCCTAATGAAGAAAACTTTTCAAAACGAATGGAGATTATTACAAGAATCTAAGTTTGTTCCATTTGACAGGTGAACTTTGATTTTAAGGAAATAGGGAACAAAGCTTTTCCTATAAAATTAGAGCATCAAAGTGATGCAACCTAATGAGGAGAAAGTGTTTATAGTGCCTAATCTCTAAAAAATGAAGATTATAGCAAGAATTCGTGTTCATCCCATTTGATAGATGAACTTTAATTCTAATGAAAATGGAGTAACGATAAACACCAGTTGCCAAATCAAAAGCATTAAAACCTTGTATCCTTATGAGAAGATAGTGTCTATAATGCCTATTCAGCAAAAAAATGGAGATTGTTACTAGAATCCAAGTTTATCCCTTTTGACAGTAGAAGTTTGATTCTAAGGAAAATGGTGAAATAAAAAGCTTCTTCTTCTAAATCAAAGCATCAAAACCATGTATCCAAATGAAAAGATCGTGTTTATAGCACCCAAACACCAAAACAATTGATATTATTACAAGAATCTAAGTTTGCCCCATTTGGTAGTTAAACTTTGATTCTAAGGAAAATGGTGGAATGAAAAGCTTCTCTCGCTAAATCAAAACTCCAAAACTGTGTATCCTAATGAGGAAAATGCGTTCGTACTGTCCAATCATCAAAAATAGAGATTATTATGAGAATCCAACAATATCCCCTTTGACAACTAAACTTAACTCTAAGAAAAATGGTGGAATGAAAAGCTTCTCCTGCCAAATCAAAGCATCAAAAGTGTGTATCCAAATAATGATATTATAACGATAATTGAATTTGTATCTGAACTATGTATCCAATCGTGTATCCAAATGACAACTGAATGTGTTTATAGCACCTATTCCCTAAAGAATGGATATTATAATGAGAATGCAAGTTTACCTCATTTGACAACCAAACTCTGATTCTAAGGAAAATGGTGGAATGAAAAGCTTTTCTTGCCAAATCAAAGCTCCGAAACATTGTATCCCAATAAGGAGAACGTGTTTACAGTGCCCAATCACCAAAAAAACAAAGATTATTATGAGAATCCAAATTTATCCCATTTGATAGCTAAACTTTGACTCTAAGGAAAATGTTGGAGTGAAAAGCTTTTCCTGCTAAATCCAAGCATTAAAATCGTGTATCCCAATGAGGAGAATGCACTCCCAATTCCCAAAAGAATAGATATTGTTATGAGAATCTGAGTTTGTCCGATTTGACAGCAGAACTTTGATTTTAAGGTGAATAGTGGAATGAAAAAACATCTCCTGCCAAATCAAAATGCCAAAACCATGTACCGCAATGAGGAGAATATTCTTATAGTGCCTAATCACCAAAAAAATAAAGATTATTACGAGAATCCAAATTTATCCCATTTGACAGGTGAACTTTGACTCTAAGGAAAGTGGTGGAATGAAAAGCTTATCTTCCCAAACAAAAACATCATATTGGGTATCCTAATAAGGGAAATGTGTTTATAGCATCCAATCTGCAAAAAAATGGATATTGTTACGAGAATCCAAGTTTACCCTATTTGACAACCAAACTCTGATTCTAAGGAACATGGTGGAATGAAAAGCTTCTCTTGCCAAACCAACACTCCAAAGCCGTGTACCTCAGTGAGGAAAATGTGTTATAGTGCCCACTTACCAAAAAATAAAGATTATTAAGAGGGTCTAAATTTGATCTATTTGACAATTGAACATTGACTCTAAAGAAAATGCTTGAATGAAAAGCTTCTCCTGCCAAATCAAATTATCAAAACCATGCATCCCAAAGAGAAAAATATGTTTATAGCGCCCAATCCCCAAAAGAATAGATATTGTTACCAGAATCCAAGCTTGCCCTATTTGACACTAACCTTTGATTCTAAGGAAAACGGTGGAATGAAAAGCTTTTTTTTGCCAAATCAAGACTCCAAAACCATGTATCCCAATGAGGAAAATGTGTTTCTAATGCCCAATCACCAAAAAGATAGAGATTATTGCGAGAATCCAAATTTATCCCATTTGGCAACTGAACTTTGACACTAAGGAAAATGCTAAAATGAAAAGCTTCTCCCACCAAATCAAAGCATAAAAATCGTGTACCCAATAAAGGAAATGTGTTTATAGTGCTCAATCCCCAAAAGAATAGACATTATTACGAGAATCCAAGTTTGCCCATTTGACAACCTAACTCTGATTCTATGGAAAATGGTGGAATGAAAAGCTTTTCTTGCTAAATCAAAGCTCTAAAATTACGTACCTCAATGATGACAATGTGTTTATAGCTCCCAATCACCCAAAAAATAGAGATTATAATGAGAATCCAAAATTATCCCATTTGATAGCTGAATTTTGACACTAAGGAAAATAATGGAATGAAAAGCTTCTCCCGCCAAATCAAAGCATCAAAATCGTGTATGCTAGTGAAGAGAATGTGTTTATAGCACCCAATCCTTTAAAGAATGGATATTATTATAAGAATTTTTGAGTCTGCCCCATTTGATAACCAAACTTTGATTATAAGGAAAGCGATGGAATGAAAAGCTTCTCTTGCCAAATCAAAACTCCAAAACCTTGTATCCTAATGAGAAGAATGTGTTTATAGTGCCTAATCACAAAAAAATGGAGATTATTACAAGAATCCAAATTTCTCCTATTTGACAACTAAACTTTGCCTCTAAGGAAAATAGAGGATTGAAAAGCTTTTCCTGCTAAATCAAAGCTCTAAAATCTTGTATCCGAATGAAGAAAATGTGTTTATAGTGCCCAATCACTAAAAAAATAGTGATTATAAATGAGAATCCAAAATTATCCTATTTGATAGCTGAATTTTAACACTATGGAAAATAATGGAATGAAGAGCTTCTCTTGCCAAATCGAAGCATCAAAACCATGTATCCCAATGAGGAAAATATGTTTATAGCACCTAATCCCCAAAAGAATGAAAATTATTATGAGAATTTAAGTTGGCCCTGTTTGACAACTGAACCTTGATTATAAGGAAAGTGGTAGAATGAAAAGCTTCTCATGCCAAACGAAAACTCCAAAGTCGTGATCCTAATGAGAAGAATGTGTTTGTAGTGCCCAATCATAAAAAAATAGAGATTATTATGAGAACCCAGGTTTGTCCCACTTGATAGCTAAACTTTAACTCTAAGGAAAATAGTGGAATGAAAAGCTTCTCCTACTAAATCAAAATATCAAAATCATTTATCCTAATAAGGAGAATATGTTTATAGCACCCAATCCCTAAAAGAATGGATATTATTATGAGAGTCCAAGTTTGCCCTATTCGATAATTGAACTTTGATTCAAAGGAAAATGTTGGAATGAAAAGCTACTTTTGCCAAATCAAAGCTCCAAAATTATGTATCCTAATAAGGAGAATATGTTTGTAGTGCTCAATCACCCAAAAAATAAAGATTATTGTGAGAATCCAAATTTATTCCATTTGATAGCTAACTTTGACTCTAAGCAAAATGGTGGAATGAAAAGCATCTTGTGCCAAATCAAAGCTTAAAAACTGTGTATCCCAAAAAGGAGAATGCTTTTATAGTATACAATCAACAAAAGAATGGAGATTATTATGAGAATCCAAGTTTTTCCTATTTAAGAGAAGAACTTTGACTCTAAGGAAAATGGTGGAATGAAAAGTTTTTCCTGCACATCAAAGCATCAAAATTGTGTATCCCAATAAGGTGAATGTGTTTATAGTGCCCAATCCCTAAAAAAATGGACATTATTACAAAAATCAAAGTTTTCCCTATATGATAATCGAACTTTGATTCAAACAAAATTTATGCAATGAAAAGCTTCCCTTGCTAAATCAAAGCTCCAAAATCATGTATCCCAATAAGGAGAATGTGTTTATAGTGCCCAATCACCATAAAGGTAAAGATTATTATGAGAATTTAAATTTATATTATTTGGCAGCTAAACTTTAACTTTAGGGAAAATGGTGGAATGAAAAGCTTCTCCTGCCAAATCAAAGCATCAAAACTATGTATCCGAATAAGGAGAATATGTTTATAGTGCCCAACCCTTAAAAAAATGGATATTATTTCGAGTATGCAAGTTTGCCCCACTTGATAATTGAACTTTGATTCGAAGTGAAACGATGGAATGAAAAGCTTCTCTTGCTAAATCAATGCTCCAAAATTGTGTATCCTAATGAAGAGAATGTGTTTATAGTGCCCAATCACTAGAAAAATAAAGATTATTACGAGAATCCAAATTTGACCCATTTGATAGCTAAACTTTAACTCTAAGGAAAATGGTGGAATGAAAATCTTCTCCTACCAAATTAAAGCATCAAAACCATGTATCCCAATGAGATGAATGTATTTATAGCACCCGATCCTTAAAAGAATGGATATTATTATGAGGATCCAAGTTTGCCCAATTTGACAACCAAACTTTGACTATAAGCTAAAGGGTGAAAAGAAAAGTTTTTCTTGCCAAATCAAAACTCCAAAACCGTGTATCTGAATGAGAAGAATGTGTTTATAGTGCCCAATCACAAAAAAATGAAGATTATTAGAAAACCCAAAATTGTCTTATTTGACAGTTGAACTTTGACTCTAAGGAAAATGGTGGAATGAAAAGCTTCTCCTACCAAATCAAAGCTCCAAAATCATGTATCCCAATAAGAAAAATGTGTTTACAATGCCTAATCACCAAAAGAATACAGATTATTATGAGGATCCAAATTTGTCCCATTTGGCAGCTGAACTTTGACTATAAGGAAAATGGTGGAATGAAAAGCTTCTCCTACCAAATTAAAGCATCAAAACCATGTATCCCATTGAGGGAAATGTGTTTATAGCACCTAATGCCTAAAAGAATGGATATTGTTATAAGAATCTAAGTTTGCCCTATTTGACAATCAAACTTTGATTAGAAGGAAAATGGTGGAATGAAAAGCTTCTATTGCCAAAACAAAACTCCAAAATCATGTAGCCCAATAGGAAAAATGTGTTTATAGTGCCCAATCACAAAAAACATAGAGATTATTATGAGAATCAAAATTTATCCCATGTACATGCTAACCTTTGACTCTAAGGAAAATGGTGGAATGAAAAGCTTTTCTTGCCAAATCAAAGCATCAAAATCGTGTATCCCAATGAGGAAAATGTATTTATAGCACCCAATCCCTAAAAGAATGGATATTATTATGAGAATCCTAGTTTGCTCTATTTGACAATCGAACTTTGATTTTGAGGAAAATGGTGGAATGAAAAGCTTTTTTTGTCAAATCAAAACTCCAAAATCATGTATCCTAATAAGGACAATGTGTTTATAGTGCCAGCGCCAAAAAAATAAAGATTATTATAAGAATCCAAATTTGTCCCATTTGATAGCTAAACTTTAACTCTAAGAAAAACGGTAGAATGAAAAGCTTCTTCTGCTAAATCAAAGCTTCAAAACTGTGTGTCCCAAAGAGAAGAATGTGTTTATAGTGCATAATCACCAAAAGAATAGAGAATGTTACGAGAATCCAAGTTTGTCCTATTTAAAGGAAAAACTTTAACTGTAAGAAAAATGGTGGAATGAAAAGCTTCTCCTACTAAACCAAAGCATTAAAATCGTGTATCCTAATGAGAAAAATGTGTTTATAGTGCCCAACCCCTAAAAGAATAGATATTATTACGAGAATCTAAGTTTGCCTTATTTGATAATTGAACTTTAATTCTAAGTAAAATGGTGGAATGAAAAGCTTTTCTTGCCAAATCAATCATGTATCCCAATAAGGAGATTATGTTTATAGTGCCGAATCCACAAAAAAGTAGAGATTTCCATGGGAATCCAAATTTGTATCATTTGACAGTTGAACTTTGACTCTAAGAAAAATGGTAGAATGAAAAGCTTCTTTTACCAAATTAAACCATTAAAACCATGCATCCCAATGAGGAGAATAAGTTATAATGCCCAATCCTTAAAAAATTGATATTATTATGAGAATCAAAGTTTGGCCCATTTGACAATTGAACTTTGGTTATAAGCAAAAATGGTGGAACAAAAAGCTTCTCTTGCCAAATCATCCAAAACTATGTATCCCAATAAGAAAAATGTTTTTAGAGTGCCTAATCACCAAAAAAATAAAGATTCTTATGAGAATCCAAATTTATTCCATTTGGTAACTAAACTTTGACTCTAAAGAAAATGGTGGATTGAAAAGCTTTTTTTGCCAAATCAAAGCATCAAAACCATGAATCCCAATACGAAGAATGTGTTTATAGTGCCTAATCCCTAAAAGAATGGATATTATTATGAGAATATAGGTTTGCCCCATTTGACAACTAAACTTTAATTCTACAAAAAATGGTGGAATGAAAAGCTTTTCTTGCCAAATCAGAGCTCCAAAATCATGTATCCCAATCAGGAGAATGTGTTTGTAGTACCCAATTGCCAAAAAATTAGATATTGCTGCGATAATCCAAATTTGTCCCATTTGACAACTAAACTTTGGCTTTAGGAAAATGGTGGAATGAAAAGCTTATTCGACCAAATCAAACCATTAAAATCGTGCATCTTAATGAGGAGAATGTTTTATAGCGCCCAATCCCTAAAAGAATTGATATTATTACAAGAATTCAACTTTGGCCTATTTGACAATCGAACTTTAGTTATAAGCAAAAATGGTGGAATAAAAAGCTTCTTCTGCCAAATCATCCAAAATTGTGTATCTCAATGAGAAAACTATGTTTAGAGTGCCTAATCACCAAAAAATAAAGATTATTATGAGAATCCAAATTTATTCCATTTGGTAACTGAACTTTGACTCTAAGGAAAATGGTGGACTAAAAAGCTTTTTCTGCTAAATCAAAGCATCAAAACCATGAATCCCAATACGAAGAATGTGTTTATAGTGCCCAATCCCTAAAAGAATGGATATTATTATGAGAATCTGAGTTTATCCCATTTGATAACTACACTTTGATTCTACAAAAAATGGGGGAATGAAAAGCTTCTCTTCCTAAATCAAAGCTCCAAAATCATGTATCCTAATGAGAAGAGTGTGTTGATAGTGCCCAATCACCTAAAAATTAGAGATTATCATGAGAATCCAAGTTTGTTTCGTTTGACAGCTGAACTTTGGCTCTAAGGAAAATGGTAAAATGAAAGCTTCTCATGCCAAATCAATGCATCAAAACCATTCATCCCAATAAGGAGAATGTGCTTATAGTGCCAATCCCCAAAAGAATTGATATTATTACGAGAATCCAAGTTTATCATTTTTGACAATTAAACTTTGATTATAAGGAAAATAATGGAATGAAAAGCTTTTCTTGCCAAACGAAAGCTCTAAAACCTTGCATCCTAATAAGGAGAATAAGTTTATAGTGCCCAATCACCAAGAAAATAATGATTATTACAAGAATCCATATTTCTCCTATTTGACAGCTATACTTTTACTCTAAGGAAAATGGTGGAATAAAAAGCTTCTCCTGCCAAATCAAAGCAACAAAACCATGTATCCCAATAAGAAGAATGTGTTTATAATGCACAATCACTAAATAAATGGAGATTATTATGAGAATCCAAGTTTGTCCCATTTAAGGGAAACACTTTGACTCTAAAGAAAATGGTGGAATGAAAAGCTTTTCTTGCCAAACCAAAGCATCAAAACCATTTGTCATTTTGAGGAGAGAGTGTTTATAATGCCCATTCACCAAAAGAATGGATCATTACTAGAATCCAAGTTTGTCCCATTTAACAACCAAACTTTGATTCTAAGGAAAATATGGAATGAAAAGCTTCTCTTACCAAATCAATGCTCCAAAACTATGTATCCCAATGAGGAAAATGTGTTTATAATGCCCAATCACCAAAATAATGGAGATTATTTTGAGAATCCGAATTTGTCTCTTTTGATGGTTGAACTTTGATTTAAGGATAATGGTGCAATGAAAAACTTCTCTTGCCAAATCAAAGCATCAAAATCGTGCATCCTAATGAGGAGAATGCGTTTATAGGCCCAATCACTAAAAGAATGGAGATTATTACAAGAATCAAAGTTTATCATATTTCAGAGGTGAACTTTGACTCTAAGGAAAATAATGAAGTAAAAAGCTTATCTTGCCAAATTAAAGCATCAAAACCATGTATCCTAATGTGAGAATGTGTTTATAGTGCCCATTCTTTAAATTAATGGAGACTATTGTGGTAATCTAAGTTTATCCCGTTCGAGGGATAAACTTTGATTCTAAGGAAAATGGTGGAAAAATACCTTTTCTTTCAAAAACAAAGCATCAAAATGTATATCCATATGGAAAGAATGAGTTAATAGTGCCTGATCTCCAAAAGAATAGAGATTGCTATGAGAATCCATATTTGTCCCATTTGGGGATGAACTTTGATTCTAAGGAAAATGGCAAAAAAGAGCTTTTCCTACAAAACAAAAGCATCAAAACCATGCTACCTAATGAGGAGATCATGTTTATGGTGCCCAATCACAAAAAAAATATAGATTATTACAAGAATCAAAGTTTATCCCATTTTATGGATGAAGATAATTTCTAAAAAAATGTTGCAACAAAAAGCACCTCTTGCTAAATTAAAGCATCAAACCTTGTATCCCTACGAGGAGAAAGTGTTTATAATGCCCATTCACCTAAAGAAATGAGATTATTGGTAGAATACAAGTTTATCCTATTTGACAACCAAGCTTTGGTTCTAAAAAAAATGGTGGAATGCGAAGCTTCTCTTGTCTAATTAGAGCATCAATACCATGCAGCCCAATGAGGAGAGTGTGTGTATAGTGCTCGATCACTAAATGAATGGAGATTAATTTAATAATCCATGTTTGTCGCACTTGACAAATGAACTTTGATTCTAAGAAAAATAATGGAAAGAAAAGAGTTTCATGTAAAAGTAAATAATCAAACCCATGTATCCTAATGAGGATAGTGTGTTTATAGTGCCCAATCAACAAAAGAATAGAGATTATTATTAGAATCACAATTGTCCTATTTATCAACTGCAATTTTATTCTAAGGAAAATGGTGAAATGAAAAGCTTCTCCTAGCAAATGAAAGCATCAAAATTATGTACCCCAATGAGAAGAATGTGTTTATAGTGCATAATCACTAAAAGAATGGAGATTGTTATTGTAGACACCTTATTTTGTTTGGGCTAATTTTCAACAATCTAGAGCATGGACGTAAGAGGTGACATTGTCGCCCTACAAAAAAGTATTTTGAGGATGTCAAGAAGGCCTAGGGATCATATCCAAGGTAAATGTGAAGATGTGGCATCAAATGATGGAGTTCAAGGCATCCAAAGACAAAGGAATTGAGAAAATTCATAATTTTACTTAAATGTATCAATACATGGTTCTCATGTATCAATACAATGCTCCAACATGCCAAAAATTTGAAATATCTCCATTTGTATCGATACAACATGTAGATGTATCGATACATAAGTCCCTGTATCGATACAGGATCTCGTGTATCGATACTAGACCATGCTAGGACCCAAACATGCATTCTGTAAAGGAATGTATCGATACAAATCAACATGTATCAATACAGTGGTTCATAGTATCGATACAATGATTCATTGTATCGATACATTGATCAATGTATTGATACAATGTTCATTGTATCGATACTATCAAGGTTTTTGGAACAAATGTATTGATACATTATGCAATATATCGATACATGCAGGCCATTTTCACGGTCTGGCAATTTTGACTCATTCACCATTGATCCAATACTCAATTTTAACTCATTTCTTTGCATCAGGAAAGATTAAAGCACATATCAGATTATGAATTTAGACTTTAAAATTAATCAAAACATTTTTTAGTTTAAATTGGATCAAAAGGGTCAATGTCATTTGATCACCCTACTCCTCCCTAGTTGTTGGCCAATGTCACCATCAGCCA